>CM034147.1:145449781-145734781 GCA_019776745.2 Taxus chinensis | reverse complement strand
TTGACCATTGGCATGTGGATAATAGAAATATGTAGTGTGGCATGAGATGGAAAATTTATTACACAAATCACACACCTCATGGTTCTTAAAATATCACCCACTATCTGAGATAATGATTTGGGTAACTCCAAATTTATATATGATTTGGTTCAGGATGAATCTTTCTATAACTAAACTGGTGATGGTGGTAGGAGGCATGGACTCTTCCCACTTAGTAAAATATTTGGTAGTTATAATAATGAATTCATTCCTTTCTAAATGTGTGGATGTTAGCGTACCAATTAGGTTAAGGCCCCACATAAAGAAGGTCTATTGTGTAACTATAAGTTGTAGGGCATGTATTAGAAGATGTATGATGTATGAGAATTATTGGAATTTCAAAATTTTTATCACATATTCAACCACATAATGCTCAATGTGGGCTAAAAGTAACCCATCATATGGATCTTGTGGACAATCGGTTGGTTATTGTAAACCTAACCATGACATTAGAACAATATGTGTTTCAACTCTTCTTCATAAACACATCAAAGAATCATATTGTCAAAGGTTATCCTATACAAAGCTAATTCTATGATAACATATTTTTTGGTTAAGATATAAAGGTGGTCTCATTTAGATTTATCACCTTGGAGTTATGTTCATTCAATGAGGTAGGTGATAATATCAATGTACTAAGGTGAATTAGGTGTAGTGAGTTGATCTATATAGTAAACTACTTCATAGGGAATCAAATGTCAATATAATCCCCTACTTATAACGAAAAATTGGCTAACCAATTAGCCATAACTTGTCCTTTGACTGAATATTGGTTAACATAAGTCACCTTGAACACACTAAGGAGAGTGATTACTTTGTTTACCTTCTTATATATAATTGGATAAATGAAATATATGTGGAGCCCTTACCATATAACAATTTCCTTTATGTCTTGGTTCAACATGTAGTGCCTTAGGTGAATATTCATGAACATAATTGTGATATATTTCTTCTCAGCATGAGTATTGAGTCTCATTATTTTAAAATAGGATAAAGTAGACACAAAATCACGCACTCTGGGTAGTTATCTAGTCCTGATTGCATACTACTATTCATATGATTCCTAAGAAAAGTACTAATTAACCCATGTCTTTGGCCACCTTTCTTTGCTTTCTATTACCACTTTTGGTCTTGCACCCTTAATTTTTTAGTCTTCCTTTTTATACCTTTACATTTATCATCCTGGACACTAGCGTCAGGTGCCCTCATCCCCTCTAGGTGCCCCTAACATATGTATACTTTGTTCACACTTTTTGGGTCCTTTCTGGCCATTTGAGCATCTTATATTTTTTTTAGTCAGCCTTTTCGGGATTAATTACGAAATTCAAGAAATGGAATCATATAAATATAAAGTTATGTGAACATAATAAAAGACCAAGAACTAAGCATTAGTTATCAACATCTAAGGTTGCATCCATTAAGCATCTAAGAGGTCTATTGCATCCATCTAGCGTCATCCAAGAGACACAAAGGATGGTTATAAGCATACACTTCATAAGATGGAAGTTCATTCTATTCCATGCACACATTTATTATATTTATTTACATCCAACTCACTTTCTCACAATCAATTGTGACATGCACAAGAGCCACCTAGGGCACAATTTTGCACACACACACATATAATTGCAATAGGTCTAAGATGTAGTGCAGTGCTCAGTTGTAAGATCACCATTATGATAGCTAATGATAGTCTGAACCCTCATTTTGCATATTTATTTTTTATTATTTGATGTCTCTTTGAGATTTTTGTAGGTCTGTACTTCATTGCAAGTTTCCAGCGACTTCGGCGATCATTGTGCGACCTCATAGAGACCAAAAGAGAACAAAGGAGAACAACAGAGAACAAATTGCGACCACTCTAAGGTGGTTTTTTGAGCATTTCCACAGACACAAGTGCCCAAAAATAGGCCTAGGGCACCCTCAAGTGCCTTGTTCCTCTTCAAGCACCCCAGTCCAACTTATTTTTCTAGATCTCCATTTTTCAAGGCTTCGGTGCAATAGTCAGTGCTTCGGTTTTTCCAATTTTCCATCTCTTTTCAATTCCATAATCTATGTGAATCAGCTAAGGATTTTCACCCTCTCTTTACACTTAGGATTTCATACTTTCTACTTTAGTTTATCTTAGATTAACTTATGTGCTTAATTGTTTATTTATTTACTACTGTAATAGCAATCACATTAAGCTCATAAATCTACATTTAGCTTAATCAGATAATAAAGTACACAGCTAAATATTTTCTATCATCATCTTCATGGGTAAAAATCCAATCCAAGGAGATGTTGATTGTGCATATGTAAAGAATGATCAATTTTTAGGACATTGTTCCATGAGTGTAAGAGGGGAAAGAAGAAAATGCTTAACCACCTCAAAGGCTTCATGGAAATATTTGATCCACGTAAGACCAATTTCCTTCTTGAGTAAGTTGTTACTAGGATGGATAACATACGTAAGATTAGGAATGAACCTGTTGATACCTTCTAACTTTACCAAAAATTACCTAATTCTAGACTCATTAGTTAGCATGACCATCTCGAGGATTGTGGAAACCTTTGCAGGGTCAATATATGTACCATGTTATTAATATAATGAATCTAAGGATATTTTCATCTATGAATCTAAGCACGCAAGAGTGAGGAAAAACCATAGGACACCAAAGTGATCTTCCTTTTTCTTGGATTTATCCACCAATTCATCGATATATCTCTCAAAAATTTGGTGAATGAAGTTGTGAAATATGTGTCATCACTCATTAGTAAGTTGTCTCAACGATTTTAAGGCAAAAGTGCATGATTGCATAGTAAAATATTACCTAGGGGTTAGTGAAGTAAGTATTATCTTGGTCAAACTAGAAATATGAATTTTGTTGTAACTCGAAAAGCCATCCATGAGTGAAAGGAGGTCATATCCAATAGTTTCTTCTAAAATGACATCGTTGGAAGGTACTATGAAATTGTCTTTAGGGTAAGCCTTATTGAACCTCAAAAGTTTGTACAAATCTTGATTTTTTCGTTCTTCTTAAGAATATAAATTATGTTAGATAGCTCATTTTTTTAATCAATGGGTCAAATGAAATTGAATTTGAGAATTTTGATGAATTCCTCTTTTACCATGAGTGTTATTTTAGGTTTCAAGGGCCACATTTTTTACTTTACCAGCTTTCCTTCAATTCTGGTCACTAGATTATGAACAACTAGTTTTTTGCAACCTATTCATATTTGAGTAAAAATACACAAAGGCCTGGGAGATCTCAATGAGGATTTTTTATGGTCATCTACCTCTTATGGGGAGAGTGAAGATGTAAGATTTAGCATTCTCAAGTCTTCCTTCATCTTGATTTTTATGTCAATGGTGTCTTTGATGAGAGATGCATTCCCTTATTCAAATTCTTGTGAGGCGTGAGGAAGGTATAAATTTTTATCCCCATCCTCACAAACATTAATCTCCCACATGATAGAGTTATAATCCTTTATCTTGTAGTAAGATTCGTAGTATTGATTTCTTCTAGAAGAAAAATGATGGAGGGTCATGTTAAAGCCCCTCTTCTGATGAGAGTGAAGGAGATCCTCATAAGCTTAGAGGAATTCCAATATTAATTCATCATTTTTTCCATATCAAGTTTTATGATATCGAGATCATCTATCATAACAGTTTACTTTTTTGTCTTTGGTCACTTTTTTTATGAGGGGCCTGCCTTACACTACAAAAATAGCATCCATCACCCTGCAAAAGGGGAAATAACATGTTTATGTCATTCTGATGGCATTAGTGAGATGGTTTTGGTCCATAGGAATGGATTCTATTGATATGTATTCAAAGTCCTTAAACAAATCCTGATAATACTTCTTGTATAATTACAAGTGTTTGGATTTGGTATGGTAATCACCAAATTTCTTATTAGTGATGAGTTGAGAATTTCTAAAGATGTAAATATTTTGAATCCCTAACCTGTGTCATATGAGTAATTCTCTTATCAATGATTCATACTCAGCCATGTTGTTGGTACATTCAAATTCGAGGAAACTAAATGGTGTGATCCTTATAACAGTGGAGATCAAGATTAAGAATGCCCTAGCATTGATGGCACACTTTTCCTTGTCATGGTATAGGTTCAATAAGTTATCTCTAATAAGGGGTTTGTATACAAGGCCAGATGATAATTCTCAGCTATCATAAATCTCAAACACTGAAATTTTGAAGACAGTGGTCATGGAAGATTGGATTTGGTTTCCCTCAGGGAGGTATAAATGGTATATAGCTGGCCATTTTGGTTTGAAAGGGAGAATGATAGGTTTATCCTTTTCAATAATGTCAATTATTTGCATTGTGGTTTTCAAGGATATGTTTTCAATCTAGGGTTAATGTTTTCTGATCAATCGAGGGAGCTCCTCTTAATTTCCAATACTCTGCTCCATGGTTCTTTCTTATAAGGTAGTCTCAATAAGATGATAGGGAGACACTTTCACAAGGTCACTACTTACATGATAAGGCTCTTTCACTTTTTGAGGGAATTCAACTTTTGTACATTATTTGTAGGTAACTCATGGTGTACATAAGTCCCTGGATACTTCTTGAGATTCACTTGAATGACTTTAAAAGGGGTTGGATCTCATTTCAATATGATTACACTCCTTAAATGTAGGAATAATATCCCTTGGAAGAATTTGGAGAATATGGCCTTCATTCATTGGATCCAAAGTCTCTCTAAGTTCATATTATAATTTTTTTCTCTATCAATGAAATATAATTTTTTGAGGAACATCTTGGGACATAATTTAATCAGGAGTATGATCGTTCATGTCGATGTGGATCTAAGACTATTTTAGCCTCATAGGGTATACCACTTAGATAATAATTTGTTTTTTCCATACCTAATCTTATATATAAAGGAGGAAGGGGTGATATATAAAATAACATCATCATCAACCATTACCCACTTCACAAGGTTGTTGTAAATACATACTTGTAATTAGATATCTAGATCACCCTTCCTAGCAACCATTGCATTTATGGGTGGTTGTCAAAAGTTGAAAAATTACCTAACATCTCTCGTGGTGGTTCCTGGGGGGGAAATGTTCATGTTAACATAATTAACCTATACCTTGGGAGGAGTGACATAGGCCAAGTAACTAATTCACAAGGCCTCTAATAATTTGAGTTTATGTGTGAGTGATTTTTTTAAAATGTCCAAGAAGGATATGTGGGAAAATGTCATAGTTAGATTTGTAACCAAGTCATAACTACTTTTGTGTTGAAGACCATTATAGGTATCAAGTTCCAAGGTATATTGGATGGGATCATTGGTACTTGATAACCTCTGGTTTGAGTGATTGCATTTTCCTCTCCATTGGCTTCTATTTCAATAGTACCCATCATGCAAGTTTTCCCATATGCTCCTAGATGTAGGCTACATCGAGGTTAACCACACTTGAAGTGGAAGATTTGATGTCATGCTTTCCAACTAGAGAGCTTGTTTGGATGCATTATTAGGTTGGGAATTTTTGAAATTATTCTTTTAATGGTTTGGGAATGGGTTCTAATAGATATGTAAATAGGGTTTTGCGGTACTATGGGTCTGATTTGGTTTGCGTAGTGTTTATCAAAACCTACATCCCCAAGAAATTATTCACTACATATCTCTCATTATGTCTCAAGAAAACTTTGTATAAACTTGTTATATTCTCTATAAATATGGGCATCATGGTTCTCACCCAATGGAAGAGAAAAAATAGGTCAAGTTAATAATCATTCAAGAAATGTTCTTGTTGATCAAAACCTTACTAAATTTTATTTTACTAGTTGTTAGAATAGCCATGATAGTAATTTTGGTGTTGATCGACACGACCTTGGTTCTAATTTCACATGTCTTTTTAATTCTAGTTTTGGTTGTGAGGATAATTAAATTCAACATCATGGACCTTTGGTGTTTGTTTTTATTATTAGTTTAGACATTATTGATATTATGACTGATTTTTTTGTTGTTTTCAAACGTGATCACAACATTGTTAGTGGTGTTGGTCCATTTATGTTGGTCAGTGACACCATCCATAATGGTATTATGATTATAGTTAAGGACTTTCGGTCCTTGGCCTCTTTGAGGAGCTTGTGAGTTATTGTTTTGATATCCCCCATTGTTTTTACTAGGTACAACAATATTTTTGTTGATTTCATAGGTCATATGGCCATTACCATAGAATTTGTAGGGTAACTTATGCACATCTTCCCTTATTTCTCTATTGAGTGCATGGAGGAATATGTCATTGATCTCTCTATGATCCATGTTTAGAGAAATGGCATAAGAATCTCTCACATATTTTTATATCATAATTAAATGAGTAAAAACTCATTAGGTTCTTATTTAATATGTAGGACTTATCTAATGTCAGTCTTCACTAGCTTGTTCATGTCAAAATATTTGAAAAACATGGCTATAAGTTATCAAAATTATTGAATGGAAGCTTCAGGTAGGTCTAGTACCAATCAGGTTTTATTCCTTCTAAGGTATTTACAAAAATATTAGAGACAATTCCATCCTAATAGATAAGTGTGAAAATACAAGCCAAGATCAAGCACTGATAAAATATAAATGCATAAATAGAGTAAAGTTGCGAGAGAGAGAAAGGGAGAGAAAGGAACCCAACTTCAGCCAAAATATATCTTGTATATTAAATGCCTAGTAAAATAGATTTACAATGTGTATAAATTGGAAGTGGGGAATTCTAACCACCGCCTAAAAAGGTGGATAAGTGTAACTCTAGTCTATCCCACTGACACCTATACAAGCTAAATACATGTGTAGTAAAAACCATACAATGGAATAAAACACCCACATTAACACCCCCCACTATATTTTATGTGGGTATAATAATTGGGTCCCAAAAACAAGTCTTCATGAGGTACCAAGAACAATAACATCTCTCATGAAGTAAATAAAAGGATAAAAACCTTTCGAAAAACTCCCCTCAAAAGAAGAGAAAATAATCCCCCCAAGATATAGAGAGAGAAGAAGAAAGAGGACTAGATAGTCCCCCCAAAAATTTAAATTGCATGTAACCCAAGAAGATCCAAAAAATGAATATACTTTCTCTCAGTGAAGTGTTTGGTGAAGATATCATCCATAGGTTTTATATTCTAGGAAAACTTGATATCAATGACTTGTCCAAGAATGATCTCCCTAATGAAGTGCATATGAACCTCGATGTGCCTGATCCTCGAATGTTGGAATAGATTCTTATAGATCTAGATGGTATTTTGGTTATCGCAGAAGATGACTATGGGTCACATGAATTGGATACCAAAATTAGTGAGAATACCCTAAATCCATATAGCCTCAGTAGTAGCATTAATATCTCACTTGTACTCAACCTCGGTGGATGATATAGCAATATAATTTTTCTTCTTGCTATAACAAAAAATTAGACCTAAACTTAGAGAGAAATTACATCTTGAATTGGACTTGTGATGCTTAAGATCATCAACCCAATCTAAATATGTGTACCTAACTAGGTCAATATCAATACCTTCTCTCTAGTGAATCCTAAAATTATGAGAACCCTTGAATGTAGTGGAGGATCCACTTGGTTTCTTTCAAGTGCACCTCATGAGGCTTATGAATGAACCAAAATACCATGCCCACTGCTTAGGAAATTCCAAGTATAGCGTGAGTCAAATATATGATATTACAAAAAAAATGATATAATGTAGCATCAACCAATGGAAAACAACATTCAATGTCAATATTGACTCTAAAAAGAAAGGGATTCAGAGATGTCTTATAATCATCCATAGGAAAATATGAGATCAAATCAAGATAATGTTTGGATTGTGCAATTGTGATTCTTGAATCAGAATGTGAAATCCAAATCCTAAGAAATTAATGCGAAAATCCCAAATCAATCATGGAGATCTGGTCATGTAGAGATTTTTTCACATCTACAATGGAGGATGAAAATCTCCATGTGATCAATAGGTCATCAAAATATAGAACCAAGAATAAAATTGAATCATCCTACTACAAAATGTAGATGTTTGGATCAAAATCAAATCTACGAAAATCTAGTGAGCTCTGTTGAGAGAAGGAAGGAATCCATATTGGCATACCAAGCTCGAGGAGCTTGTTTTAGGAAATAAATGGATTTTGAAATCTTGCATACAAATGAGGAATCTTTTGCAAGCCCCAATGGATATATATATATATATATATATATATATATATATATATATATATATATATATATATATATATATATATATATGAAGGATCTCTTCACATCTATCTATTTAACCTCCTAGCAATGAATTGTGGAAATGGTAAGAGTGATTTAAATAGAGTTCATCTTCGCAAGAAATGAAAAATTATTGGCATAGTCAATTCCTGGAACATGTGAAAAACCTTTTGTAACCAGTCGTGCTTTGTACTTATCTGTAAACCCATCTGCTGAAAATTTTGTTCAATAAATCCACTTTCATCGAACAATGTTCCTTCCCTTAGGAATGTGTACCAAATCCCAATTGTGGTTCCTAATCAAAGAACTATAATCCCCAAGCATATGTTTATCCCACTCAAAAGTTTCATATGCCTCATGAAAGGATTTTGGATCATAGGTAGAGGAATAAAATACATGTGGAACATTCTACAATTATAAATGTTTCCACCTTGTATCTAATGGATTCCCAACCTGATTTCCTGCACCCTACAGTCTTTGTCTAGCCCAACGCGGACTCTAATTCAAATAGTCATGAGGAGATTCCTCATCCCTTAAAAAGTGACTAGGAGAAGGAAGAGGTGGGCCCTCATCATTTCTCTCATCATCCAAACTAGAAGAATAATCCTCGTCATCAAAAAACTACTCAGGATGATGTGAACCAAAAAAATTGTCATCAAATTCTAGTGAGTCCAAGGAGGAGGGAGAAGTGTCAAGTCTCAAGTCTGTAATACCCTCCTAAAAAAACTCCTCTTAATGAACAACTCATGTATGGTAATATGGAGAATAATGTACCCCTTAACACCATATGGATATCCTATAAATATGCAAGATTGGCTTTGTGGTTTCATTTCTTTAAGTTTTTTCTTAGGAATGTGGGTCATGGTTGGGGAATCAAAAACTTTGAAGTGCTTAACTATGGGTTTTCGACCATTCCAAGCTTTTAAAGGAGTGACAATTTGTAATGCTTGATGAGGGACATAGTTATGGATATAATATACATAATCAATTGCCTCTACATAGTACTAAAGTATAAGTGATTTGTAGTGTATCATGTAGTTTTTTATTTCCTTCAAGGACTTGTTCTTATGTTTTATAACTCTATTCTATTGAGGATTGTATAGAACTATACGTTGTAAATAAATCCCCTCTAAACTACATAACTACTCAAAATGATAGCTAACATACTCACCATCATCTTTTGTTTGCAAAAATTTGATCAAGTATCCTAATAGTTTCTCCATAAAGGTCTTGAATTCCTAAAAATGCTCAAAAACCTCATACTTGTGTCAAAAAAAGTATACCCAAGTATATATAGAAAATTTATTAAATAAGGTAAGAAGTTATTTCTTCTTATTTAATAAATGATGTGGGAATGGTCCTGAAATATTATTGTGATTTAGCTCCAAAATTTTAATATCTATCCATGATTTTCCTTTGTCAAATTTATCTTCAGGATGTTTACCAAGCATGCAACCTTGGAAAACTCTATCGAAAAAGTGGACATGAGGAAACCTTATAACCATATCATGTTGACTGAGTTGTTCTACATAGTGGTAGTTAATATGGCCAATCCCTCATGTCATGGCTTACTCATCCCATTTGTGTGAGTGAGAAGTGTATTAGGAGTATCAGAAGAAAAGTGTGATAAGGTGTACAGTTGTGACTGGAGATATGCTTTTTCCATTTCCACTGTAAAATCAATGTGCAACTCCTGGATGATCACTGAATTATGGGTAAATTCAACTCTCTTTCCTAAACTAATGTCAGTGATATGATAAAGTGATAGGATATTGGTTGAGAGTGACAGAACACAAAGAACATCCTAAAATGTTCCATCATTCACTTCAACAAACCCTCTCCCATGAACTTTTACATAAGTATTATCACCCATAAAAATAAAAGGTATAGTGCATGGCTCCAAGGAAGTGGAATCAACTTATGATGAAGCCATGTGGTCTAAATCACCTCAGTCAATTACCCATGAAGAATTCTAGGTGCAAATGTTACAAGTTTCTTTCCCTTTCCTTTCTCCTTACTATTGTATTTTTCCTCATAAGACTTGAATTGAATAACTATGTGTGACTAAAATGGTAACCCTGATATTGTTCTTTTCTATAATATGTGTCAGGTGATCAATCTATTTTTGTATGTACTCATGTTCATCATGTCTAGGAGAGGACGTTTCAATGGCACGATTTGGATCCTTCATATTCTCACTATCATTTTTTTTTGTTTCTTATCCTTAGTCTTTGAATCCTTTTGTTTTTCATATTCAATAATTAGGGCATTTGACTTAGAATACTTCAAATTACCCATCTATATAATCTTATCTTGTTTCCTAGTCAACAAGGAAAAACATCTAAGGAATGTATTTTCCATATGTCTCTTAGGGAACTTCTAATAACATGGAAGGTAGAAACAAAAATTGAATAGTAAGGACCCAACTTGGTAAGAGTAGAAAGAGCTAGTTATTCATCCTTTTTGTCTATCCCATATTATTTTAAATGTAATCTAAGTGATTTGAATTTTGTGAAAAAATCCTATATAATGTAAAATTTGTTTGGACTAAAACTAATGAGCTCATTCTCCAATTCATGACCCATCATTACATCCTACTTCCCAAAGAGTCCTTTCAATGTGGTCTAGAAATCACTGGGTGTGTAGCAGATTCTATATGAAAGAGTAAATCAAGAGATATAGATAGATAAAAAACACCACAGGCCTCATCACATCGATTAAACTACTTAACTTTATCTACATCTGATGTTGGTTTTGTTTTAAGACCCATCATGATCCGATGTAAATCCTTGCTCCTCAAAAATATTTGTCATTTTTATTTTCCACTCATGATAGTTAAATGGTGTGAGAACCGCAACTAAATTTTGATCCACAATTTAGAAAAATATATTGTAGAAATGAAAGTGCAGAAGAGAACGTATGATAACCCCTCTAAAATTATCAACAATAACCCCCCCCCCCAAGATTTCACTTTATTGTTTTATGCATCTACAATTATTCAAGGCCAAAAAATGTATGATATAGTGTGAATAATAAAATTAAAGTAAACTAATGTGAACAACTCATAAAAATACACACTTTCAAAAAATGGTGCCTTGAACAGAATTTTCAACAAAAACTTACACTTCTTACAGGTTTCTTCTACTTTCCCATGTGTCTTCACAAAAAAAACATCCCTTTTCCTCTTACAATTTCCAACACTTGTTTGAGTTCCTAAAAAAAATCACCTCTCATGAGTTAAGCCTCATTAGGAAAGGAGTGACCAGGGGCTAAAACTCCATCTAATTAGGGGCTAAGGCTAGGAAGAGTGGTGGGTGCCCTTCTCTAAATTTGTAAACTTTTACACAAATGATGTCACATTTGGCAGGGAGACGCACACTCACTTATTGCAATCTGGTATCCCCTTATCGAAAGGAAGATTAAAGGTGATTATGGCTAGGTTTCCCTCATAGATTTTTATGTCGCCACTGTGAGCAACAACATTGCCTCAAACTACATGCCAAATAGTGTTTCCACTTCCATGAACAATTATTTCCCTCTGTGAACCAGTCTATCACTATTGAAATAGTGTCGCATCGCGCCCAATATTTTTTATGTCATCTCTAGTTACAAGAAATTAGTATGGCCACATGGGAACATCCCCCCGAAATGTAGGTATAACGCTTATAGCATGAACACGTGTAAAACACCAACAACAATGAAGGTGTAGTTTTCCTCCCCGTCGTAGGTATAGCAAAATGTTTAAACACTTGTAAAATATCTCTAAAACCCCATAGACATGATTTTTCACAAAGTGTTTTTGTACAAAATACCACCAAATAGCCTAGAGATGACTATAATAAAAACCCAGAAAAGACCAGATCCGACCTATTTTAGCACATACTCAATTTTACTATCGATCCTAAGGATTTTACACGATTTAGATTCAATGGAAAATTGTATTTCTCTATAAAATACATGTAACTAATACTTCCATGTAAAACCACCTATTCCTTTTCTCTTTTTTGATTCTACAGATCATTTAAAGACACAAGAGAATGACATACTTAGAGATCACTATTTCATTGATAACAAGCTTAAAAAACTCAAGATTCCAAAAAAATAAACCCAAAAAATAATGGCGTTTGATTAACAGAATGACCTCTAAAACTATGTGATAATTTGGGGCCAAGATCGGGCACTGATAAAATACAAATGCACAAAGAGAGTAAAGTTGTGTGTGTGTGTGTGAGTGAGAGAGAGAGAGAGAGGAACCAAATATGAGCCAAAAGGTAGCTTATCTATTAAATGCCTAAGAAAATAGCTTTACAAGAGGTGTGTATATAGGAAGTTGGGAAGTGTAGCCACCACCTAAAAAGGTAGATAAGTTTAAATCACATCTATCCAACCAGCACCTAAGGAAGATAAATACATGTGTAGGAAAACCCATACAATGAAATAAGAAACCTTCACTAACAAGAAACTCTTACACCACATTTTTGTAAGCCTTCATATGGGATTTAGAATCTTCTTCTACTTTGTATTTGGAAAGATCTAGCAAGGGAAAAACTAGAATGATAGTGTAAATTTCATGATCAAGTGGATCCTTAAGGTATTATGTGTATGGTCCCCATCGTGCTAAATCCTGATCTAGGCATGTCAACGTATGGAGGTGAAGGAGGTGGTGTCACATAAGAATTTTATGTAAAATAACCAAGGGGCGTGTTGGGAAATTAATTTTTACTATGGGTAAAATAATAT
Organism: Taxus chinensis; assembly: GCA_019776745.2. Lineage (NCBI taxonomy): Eukaryota > Viridiplantae > Streptophyta > Pinopsida > Cupressales > Taxaceae > Taxus > Taxus chinensis. The sequence continues at coordinate 145,721,776 of CM034147.1, read as the reverse complement.
TTATGATATATATAGGTTTGTAAATTAGTTAGTAAATTGTTATTAGTTGTTATAAACAACAATAACAATTATATGTATTTGGTTAGTGAATTATAAACAACTCACATAGGTTGGAATTTTTTTATAGTTACCTCCTAAATTATAGGGGAGCTATTTCCTATATATATGTACACGGTGCTAAATGAATTATTGAGAAGAATTAATCAAATTTCCCGTGTCGATCTATTACTGCTCCAAGAAGATAAAGGTTATATTGTGTGTAGGTGGCATTTGATACATGGGGAAGTAGTTTGGCTATGTGAATTTGGAGAAGATGTGGTTGTAGGGTGATAGAGTGCTCATAGAAGGGGCACCCATGAATTTTTGAAATAAACGTACATTTGAGGTGTTTCATTTGGCATAAAATCCCCATGCATGAAAGGTTGGGATTTGAGGCCATGTTATGAGGAATGGCATATGAAGCAATGTTTTTTATAGGTGGTTTCATGGAGTACATGTATTTTGAGGGAGCACATATTCTCAATTTGTCAACCATGTGACAAGATATATTGGGTTAGGTTATGTTGAGTAATGCGATTTTGGGTAGTGTTGGAATTGTTGTACATGTTGCGGATGTTAGGTATTGTTGATGGGAATTTAACCTTGGTTATTCACCATATGGATTACATTTTGATCAGTCTATTTTTTTTAAAGGGTTGGGAACTTTCCAACACTTGAATGTGCTCCACCAAGGTAAATATGAGGTCAATCATCAATTTTCTTTGATTTTGTTTGTAGGTTTAGTTAACATTGGACTCTATAGGGGAAGAGTGATACCCCTTGATGAATATTTCCATAATTGGGTCCTCCTTTGTATGTGAATATTTAGGTCTAGGTTGTGGGGACATAGCATTGTTATCCAAGAAGGAAGTAGTATTTGATTTTAGAATTTCTAATGACTCGCCTATAGCACAAAATTGATCACTAATTTGACCGAGTCGAGCAAGAATTTTTTTATCAGTTGTTTACATATTGATTTGAGGTATTGTCGTGATCTTGGTGTAAAGGAAAACTCCTTCCATAAAAATCATGTCGTTTGAGTTGGAGTGTTATGTTTTCCAAGTTTTGTGTTGGTCGACTTCCTTTATCCTAATGATAGGATTTAGTTGTGGAATGTAACTAGAAAATGTTTGCAAGTGCACATTATCAAGATAGTTATCGCCCTAAGTAGAGAGAGGAGTTCACTGGGCTTGTTCATAGTAGGAACCTTCAATACCTAAGGCCCTATCAATTTCTCTCCTAGATATATGCGAGGAGGTATATGAGTACCCATAAAATAATAGAAGAGGAAAGTGGAATGAAAAGAAGAATAAAAATAGAAACAAAAAAGAACTAGTATTTCACGTGAATTCATTTGATTTATACACATCAGACATCATAGGGCAGTCTTACGTGCACATTAGAATCATTGTGGGTTTGTTCAAGGTACTAAACACATGGATGATGTGATTACAGATAACATGAGATGATAATGGGGTGATGAGGGTGTGGATGGCTAGAAGTTTAGGTAAGGTGGTAGATGATCCTCCACCAATGAACTCATAAGAGCTCAACTTGTTTGTCAAAGGTAGTGAATATTTTATCTATATCTTCTTAAGGAGTATTATGATCAAGGATGATCGTGGCACACAATTCTTAATTTGTTTCATTGAGGTGGAGAAGGCTATGGCTAGGTTGGAGAAATCTTAGGAATTGTTTGTTCTCTCAAGATACTTTTTTCCTAACAAGGTCATGTGGGAGATGACAAGAAAAAGAGAGAAGAGGCTAGACAGAGGATAATATGAAATTAGATTCCCCATGGTTGTTTAATTATCTTGAGAAGGTGGAATATCATAATCCGAGAGGTGGTGGTGGTTCTCCAAAACATGCAATTGTATGGAAATCAAGGATGGTAAAGGGGTAGAGCAAAATACTTTGTGTCTTAACCTAGAAAGGATTTTTTTTTAACGTTGTCTAGCTCCAAAGGAGCAGGAACGCATGGGAATCATCTTACCCTACTCAGAAATACTCAGCTCTCCAAATTTATTCACATGTGTAAGAGACTAATAAAGGCGTTATGCTAGCTAGATCTGGAGCGTAGTGTGGTGTAGCCTAAACTAGGGATGTATGGATGAGATGGCTTAGGCAAGAGACATATGGTAGTGTTTTGGCTTGTTTTGGATCCATACGAAGTATATTTTGTAAATGTTTTGAAATTTAATGTTCATTTTCCTACGGATCAGTGATTTGTTATTTTAATTCAATATCGTTTTAGGACATTGGAAAGGTTATGTCTTGTTTGTGGTAGCGTGTCTTTGTTATTGTAGAATGTTTTTAGTTTTTTTTGTTTTTATGTGTTTATGTTAAAAATTTTGAGCAAGTTTTAATTAGCACAGATCCGAACACAAAGAATAAATAAACCAATGTAGGAAAATTGTTTCCTACAAATAAGGAAACAAATAACCCGTTTATGTGACTATGGGTACAACAATTTAACAAACCAACCTCACTTATGTAAGCACTAATAATAATTTTCCTAACATTCCGCCCTTAGTGCGAACATGGGGAACTTATCTTTGTACTTGTACCTTCTTTCATGATTAGGTGATTTTCATAGGACAATCACAAACCCGGCAGATGGTTTTACAACAACTAATCATAAACTGATATTGGTGGTTTTCAAGTGGTTTACCACAAACCACATCATGATGTGCCAAGTACTATTTTTAGCCCTCATCAATATGACACTGCAGGGAATAACATAGGAAACACAACCCACCAAACTGAACAATATAACACATATTGGAAATATTTCACATTTCCACCTCTAAGAATCGCAATGTTCTTAGTTGCAGCCACTATTGTTGATTGCTGCCACTCGATCTCGAACAGCATAGGAAATGGCCTCTGGCACTGGAATTTTCCCTTGACTTAAGTCATTTTGGTGCGGAATGGGAATGGAATATTCGTTATTATTCCCCCCCCCCCCCCCCCCCCACAATGTGAAATTCCAAATAGGAAGACAAAAAAGGAAAATTGTATTGTGTTGCATCCTATTGTGTGGATCTTGTTGTCTAGATCTTGTTGCACATGATCACCATTGCCAATGAATGTATTCACTAACTGATCATCTTCCAACGAAGTACAGTAGTCAGAGGATCACCGCAGTCAGAGGATCACTGCAGTTATCTGCCATCCTATATAACCATTTTCTAGTATACATAATACACATAATGCAACAGGAACACTACAAACTAGAACATTGAAAATGGCACTTTGAAAAACATAACAGAAAACACACTGCACAAATTGCAAACACACGTCACCAAACCTCTGTGCGGCCCCGTCGTTGGTGACTGACGAGAGGTCATTGATTGACCTCCAACCTCCATATGCATATGTCCTTCAATATCATGTTGCTAGCTCAGCAGAATTTGAATTGAGGCTCAATAATTACATACCTTACCCGAACATCAGATTCCACCGACAATACGTTCGTAAGGCAAAAATATATATTTTTACAAATTTTTGAATTTGACTCTCAAAATGAAAATACTTGATGCATCTTGACACTTTAGAAAACATTGTGAATAACACAAAAAGACATATAAGACTTGACCATATGACTATAAAAACAACACAAAAATTATCTTTAAAAATGACAATGACTCTTTTTATAACTAACAAATATTTTAATGAATTCAAAAAAATCGACACCAATAACATCTAAAGACTTAAAACTAAAAATATAAAGACACTTTACTTTTCTTTCAAGAACATGATAACTATAATGACCTAGAGAGGCATTTGAAGGGGAAGACTATAACGACTTACACAAACAATACAGTAAGCTTTGATAACCGTACTGGGCTTTTGGAGATTTCGAGGTTGAAAAAGCTATCGATTCTGAGTCTTTTCCAATGCGAAGTTGGGCAATGCACACGAGTTCCAATGCAAAAAACCATACGCTTACACATCTATGCAATCAGACTGCATGAATATTGAAGGGTTGCGTACACGACATGTGGTTTATCTGCATATTCGTTTAGCAGAAATGATCCACCCAGAGATAGCACGTATGGATAGAAATTTCTCCTTTAATCACGCGAAGGAAGAATATCCAACCCAATGCTACTTGGTAGAGATAAATTTGTAGCAGGCCACATAAATGGGAATGCAATTGATCAAATTTATACCAGATATTTGACTGATATGCACATAATTTGCAACAGAATTCTCGTCTTTGTATTGATTGTCGTTCTTGTATGTGATTTGATTTGAAGGCTACTACAAATGAGATTCTCATAGCTATCAAAACTGTAGGAGTGTTTGAATGTACCAGATTTCAATCAAGATTCCGCTCCCAAAACTCACTTTTAGACAATCCTCCAGGGTTGATGCGTATGCATTTGCATTGAGGACAGCGAGGAGTTTTATATAGACAATGTGTAGATTAATTACATGGATCTATTTAAATCAGAATAGAATGCTGAAACAATACAACCCTCTCTCAATGCATGGGCATCATTCTACAATCCTTCCTTCAGACAAGATCTCAACAGATATTTTGATTGAATCTTGATGGTGGATCAACTTTGAAAACAAGTAGCACAGATACCAGAAACAAAAACTAGAGACCTTTGATAAACTATGCGTTAAAATACTCACAAAATAAAAAAATCCATACCGGGGCGAATAGCAATAAGACTGCCCCACAAATCCATTAGACTTCCATTATACACGGATAAAACAAATCACAGATCTCTCTGATACCAAATAAAAATTCTGAGCAAGTTTTAATCAGTGGAGAGTCGATCACAAAGAAGAAATAAACCAAATATAATAGTCAACATATTAATCACTTCATATTACTCTTCAGCTATTACAATGGTTATTATATAGCCATGGATGTAGGAAAATTGCTTCTTACAAATAGAGAAACAAATAACCTATTTATGTGATTACGGGTACAAAAATCTAACAAACCAACCTCACTTATGTAAGCACTAATAATAATTTTCCTAACATATGTTTGATCCAAATGAATTAAAATAAATTGAATAGCTGATTGGAAATGAGAAAGGATATTGTATTGAACGTTATCTAGCTCTAAAAGAGTAGAAACACACAGGAATCTTCCTACCCTACTTAGAAATATGTGTCTCTCCAAATTCATTCATGGGTATAAGAGACTAATAAAGGTGTTATGCTAGCTAGATCTAGAGAGTAGTGTGGGTGTAGCCTAAATGGAGGTTATATGGATAAGATGGCTTAGGTGAGAGACATATGGTAATGTTTTAGCTTGTTCTGGAGCCATATAAAGTATGTTTTGTAAATGCTTTGAAATTTAATGTTCATTTCCCTACAGATTAGGGAGTTGTTATTTTGATTCAATAGTATTTTGCGACGTTGGAAAGGTTATGTTTTGTTTATGGTAGTGTGTCTTTGCTATTTTTTGGCGAAATAATTTCTCAATAGGACAAAATTAGCTGATTTTTACCAACGCTTTGGGACTAGGTCCCTCTTCCTGAATGGGAAACTCCATTATTGTATATGAAATTAAAAAAAACAAATCTATTGTTGGCCTAAAGGCTAGAGATCCAACATTGATCTGTAAACTCTTCAACTTTGGAATTATCCACAAAAACACAAATAAACATTGTTGTTCTACCTTCTATTAGAAAATGACAGAGATAGCTAGTGAGTGAATTATGCTTATGCTTAGAATCCACAATTGCAGGAAAAGAAAGAATTTAAGCTCATAAACACCAACAAATTTTATCCTGGAAACCTACAAAGGAGGAAAAACTAGTCGAGAAGGGCAATTGCTCTTTCTTCCCACTTTTATTAGCCAATTCAAAATAACAAGTATAGAATTTACAATAAGTATGAAAGAGAAGTAGATAATATCTCACACTTCCTCCCAAATACTTGCTTGCTCTGTCTCAACACTCCTTTCTTCTACAAAACACAACTCCAACACTAAGAACTTCTTGCTCACTTGCTTTCATGCTTCGATGATCCTATTCTCTTCTACAAACATGTATTTATAGCCGTTCTCATGTCCTCTCGTGCACTGGAGGATGGGAAAGGTCATAGCGAAGAAGAGACACGAACAACCTTCCAAATTCTCGGTTGTTCATTTCGTATTTTTTGTTTTCTATCCGCAAGATCTAGGACTGCCACCTAATGAAGACCAGTGGTCCTAGGACTTCCGTGCTAGTTAGGCAGAGGTTTTGTAACTTTTACTCTTCATAAAGTGGTGGTCCTATTACTAAAAAGACAGAACCTACGTGTCTTATTTTTCCTTCTTTGTGCTGACTGATTTGATGAAGTAGAGGTTATCTACCGAATCAAAGCACCCCTGGATGTTTGATCAGATTTCTAGTTTGAGTACTGTTATCACTGAATCACAACACCCCTGTGCATGTATTTGAATTCACAGTGTGATTGGATAACATGGGTACTATCTCCAAGTTGTGGGACTTGCTACTTGAGATAGACCTCCAGAGAAAGCTGGTTCTTGCTCTTAAACTACCTGCCACAATCTACTCTAATGCAGGAGAAACTAGCTATTCTAACCTAAAATTCCAAGGGACCAGAGAGAGAGAATGCATAAAATGAAAGCCTACACTAAAGCGGTGATACACCAGAAAAAGAGGGTGTGAGAGTAATCTCCAAATGTGTGAAATACAAAGGCAAAATGCACACTAGAAGAGGTGATGATAGTTCACCATAATCCAGCAAAATGCATTCACAACAATATTCCAAGCACACACAATAATAATGAATTCCTGCAAGAACATAATAAATAGACACAATATACTTGTAGAAATATTAAAGGGGCAAGAAGAATGCAAGGAAACACAGCAGGGGAAGATATATCCACAAACTTTGATATTTTATTGCTTCATGATATGCACAGTTCAATCTATTACAAGATAAGGGCCTGGATCACCATGCAAGGAGTCTACTACAAGGGCCCTGCAACACACTAGCTTCACAAAGCAATTTTGATAGAGCTTTGTTACCCAAAAAACTCTCTCCCCTTACAATGAGCCCAACCCTTCATTTTTATAGAAAAAATGAGAAGGAAAAGAGAAGGGAAAATGGAAATCCCGAAATTTGTCCTTCAACCACCTGTAAGAGGCATTAAATTGAGTGGAATGATTGCATACATTACTTGGAAAAAGGCTCCCCATACTGTCCCATGTGTTGCAGCAGAGAAGGAATGATGACCATGCCTCTTAATTGCACTCTCAGCTACCAAATAAAACACTGTTCTGAACCAGGCCACGTTTCCTTAAAAAACTCAATCAATTTCTAATCAAATCTAGAATTTCTTTATTTTTGTGCATCGGGCTCGTGAACCACGATTCCAACAGGTACCAATTTTTGTGCGATTTACGTTGAGAAATGCAAAAGTTATGGCCTTCTGAGTGTGGGCAGCTGTTTTGGGTCTTGGCAGGCGTTTTCTGTCATTTGACGGGAATGAGCATTGATTGACTGGAGCCGAATATGTTTCTTTTATTTAAACATATCTACCCTCATTAAAAATAAGAAATCCAATTTTTGTGGTGTAGAGGACGTCGTGCTCGTTCCAGAAAGTCCAATTTTATCAAAATCGGAGCTCGGAGTCTAAAGTTATGGCCATTTGAAGTTTCACAGGTCAAACGTTGACTTTTCCTCTTCTGTCTTCGCCCATTTCGCGCTTTCACGTCCCACGCATCCCTCGCATACTTTTGGCCCGGCTGGCACAGTGCTCCTTGTGCTGATTTTGGGCGAACCGGTCGGTTCGCTTCCATTTGTCCCAAATGTCCCAGTTGCCTTCGGACTGTTTGTTCCCATTTCGCCCGGTTCGGCCGGTTCGCGTACTTTTGGCCCGCGCGTCCCATTTTGTTTTCGGGCTGCCTGTGACTCATTTCGCCCGGTGAACCGGCCGGTTCGCGTCTTTTTGTCCCGCTTGTCCCAAAGGTGACCCTCTCAGCAGTTAGTCGATTTTTCTCTCTGTTGGCCGAATCAAGAATTTTCACGCCCGCCACGTACTTTTGTCCTGATTTGTCCCCGCTGCTATTTCGGCCACCTGTTTGTGCTGATTTCGCCCGGTTCGCGCATTTTCTTGTCCCAAACGTCCCGGAGGATTGCTCCTTGGAGCTAGGACTTAGCCAATTTTCACGATTTTTCCTGGATCAACCTATTTGCCATCTGCAACCCTTTTTTTTTTTTTTTTGCATTTTCTCAGAACTTACTCTCTTCCTTCTTTGGCCAGGGGAGTTAGAAAAATATCTGAGGGAACCTCAGAAACATGATGTTTGCTCTGAATCAACCAATGTGCCTGGGACTTGAATATTCTGATGCATGTTATCAAATTACCCTGGGGGGTAAATTTTGGATAACAAGTACCACTGGGCCTTCCTTGGTGTCTTTCCTTTCAGTCTAATCTACCAAGACTCATGTGGACCTCTCCTTGTCTCTCTAACCTTCTGCTGCAGCACTACATCCTCCTCCAATTCACCTCGTGAGTCCAAGACGCAATCCTCAATGGAAGGTAGCAACTGTATACCTTCATCTTCATCTAGCATGGATGGCTCATATAGGTGCAAGTTCTCACAGTTTACTACAGAGTACATCCTCATAAATGGTGGCAAGTCAAGTCAAAAAGCATTTTCTCCAACCTGCTCCAATATGGTGAAGGGCCCATATCATAGTGGCTTGAGTTTCCATGCTTGACCTTGTAATCTCTCCTTGCTCAAGTAAAGCCAAACTCTATCTCCAACATGTAGCTTATGTTCTCTCCTATGTTGATTGTGCCTAGCTTTGTACTTGGCTTGAGATTTCTCTAGTTGTTCTTTGACTTTGAGATGGATTTTCCGGATCCTCTCAATGAATTTGTTTTCTCTAGTCACCTCTGTGTCTCATGTCTCCTCCTCATCCTGCTGCCCAACTGCTATGTCCAGTGGATTTGTAGGTAGATATCCCAAGCATGCTTCAAATGGTGATTTCATAGTGGATGTGTGTACTGCCCGGTTATAGGAATGTTGAATGTAGGCTAAGGACCCATCCCAAGTCCTTGGATATTTGTTGTTATACCCTCTGATCAATTGTACCAAAGTCTTGTTTACCACCTCTGTCTATCCATCTGTCTGTGGATGGAAAGTTGTGCTCCTTTGTAACCTGGTATCCATCTTGTCCCACAAAGTAGTCCAAAACTTCCCCAAGAACCTGGAATCCCTATCAGAAACAATAGACTTTGGCAAACCAAAATGCACCCATACATTAGCAAAGAAAAGATTTACTGCCTCATGTGCTTTTACTATCTTTTTACATGCCATAAGAATACACATCTTACTGAATCTATCAACAACAACATATAGATAGTCATGGCCATGTTTAGACATAGGTAATCCTCCTACAAAATCCATAGAAATGTCCTCCCACTGACGAGTAGGTACTAGCAAAGGCATATACAAACCCTCCTTCCTAGTCTTAGGCTTGCTAGTACAACAAATTTTACATCCACGTATAAATTTTGATACTTCTTCTTGCATATTGGGCCAATACAGGTACCTTTGCAAGTGGGCTAGGGTCTTACCAACACCAAAATGTTCCACTACTTTCGAGGTATGTGCTTCCCTCATCAATAGAATTCTTTCTTCTTTTGGCACACAAAGCTTCCCCCATTGGTAGAGCAGCCCATCTTTGAGATAACAATCTTCAATCCCTGTCCTTTCAGCCCCTTGGGATTGCAACTGCTGAAATGTCACCCCAAAGTCTTTGTCATGGGCATATGCCTCTTCGTAAGCTTCCTTCGTGAGGGGCTCAATCTGAGAGATAGTGGCCAAACAGGAAAACTTCTCCTGTGTGGGTGGCCTAGACAACATGTCTGCCACCAAGTTTGTACTACCCTTCTTGTATTTGATCACTAGATGGAACTACTGAAGGAACCCAATCCATTTATAGTGCCTTGCTACTGCAATTTAGATTGTGCTTGCAAATACTGGAGAGGTTTGTGGTCAGTGTGCACAAAAGTTTCTTTACCCAACAAATAATGCTTCCATTTTTTAATTGCCTTAATTAGTGCATACATTTCCTTATCATATATTGAATATCCTTTAACTGCGTAAGTGAAAGTTTCATAATGATAACATATGGGTTTACCTCCTTGAAGCAACACTGTGCCCATGGCGTAATCATTGGCATATGTCTCTACGTCAAAAGGTTGCTGCAAATTAGGAAGAGCAAGTACTGGAGCATGACTTTTCTTTTATTTCAATAACTCATAAGATTTTTCTTGTTCCTTACCCTAGTCAAAACCCTTACTCTTTGCGACCATTGTGTGTAGAGGTGCTGCAATCACGAAGAAACCTAGAATGAACTGCCGTATGTATTGTATTGCTCCCACAAAACTCCTAGTCTTTGTGGCTCCTATTGGTGTTGGCCAGTTGGTGATGGCTTCCACCTTCTTTGGATCCACTCATAGCTCTCCTCCTCCAACCATGTGCCCAAGATAGACAAGTGATTGTTTGGCAAACTCACATTTCTTCATATTACAAAGCAGTTGTTTCTCCCTGAGAACTTGCAAGACTTGTTGTAAATGGGTTAGATGTTCCTCCCATGTGGCACTAAAAATCAGAATATCATCTAAATATACAATGACACATGAATCTATGAAATCCCACAATACATCATTCATCAATCTCATAAATGTAGCGGGTGCATTACATAACCCAAAAGTAAGTACTAACCATTCATACAAACCATGTTTTGTTTTAAGGGAAGTCTTTCATATATCCTCCTCCTTCATTTTAACTTGGTGATAACCGGACTTGAAATCCAACTTCATGAAGAATTTGGCATGTTGAATCTGGTCCAAGAGATCATCTATGCAGGGAAGTGGATATTTGTTCTTTATGGTGATCTTGTTCAAAGCACGGTAGTTGATGCACAATCTCCAAGAACCATCCTTCTTTGGCACCATCAAAATAGGTGAACCACATGGTGAGGTGCTCAGACGTATCACCCCTTAGTCTAGTAGTTCCTGGAGTTGTTTCTTTACTTCAGTACTCTCAAGCAAGGATTGCCTATACAACCCAATGTTCGGTAGAGGGGACTCTAGCAATAGCTGAATCTCATGCTCTACTTCCCATTTTGGTGGTAACCCACTGGGAGCCTGAAAAACTTCCTAAAAGGACTGAATAATACTATCCAAATCATGCTTTCCCTAGTTAGAAATCTCTTAAACTTCTATCCCATCTTGTTTATCCTTTAACAAAAGTAAACAAAATTGATTATGATTTCCCTGAGTAAGTCATTTTGCTTGGTTAGCACTCACCATAGTAACATGTGTCTTATGCTGGTGTGCTCAGATGTTGTAGCTGATCCCATCCTTGACCCATCGGTACCAGTTTTCCCTTCTCATAAATATAGCATCCCTGACATACAAGTAAGGACTCCCGAATACAACATCAAAAGCATCAAGTGGAATAACGTCAGCTTCCAAAACATGAATATACTGGGAATTTATCCCAAACTTGACCTTACATCTTCTTGTTACCTAAATTTCAACACCCTTCTTCACCCAACCCAAAGGATAAGGGTGTGGATGCTCGTAAGTCTCAAGACCAAGCTTCTTTACAACTGCTTCAGAAATCAAGTTAGACTAAGAACCGGTATCCACCAAAGCATTTACCTTAGTTCTCTTGATTTGGATTTTGATCTAGAATAATCTACTCATCTCCTCTTCCTGGCTGTCCATGTTGGTGGCCATGCATCCAAGCCTTTCGTCTACATCAAAGTCATCTTCTATTTCCACCTCCCCTTTTGTTCTTACAGCTGTCATGGACTTCTTCGAGTCCTTGGTTCGGTTCTTCGGATGCAAATTCCAACATGTACCATCAGTATGACCATTAATATCACAGTTCTTGCAAAAATTATTGGGATCTTTACAAGTATTTAAAGTAGTGGCAGCTTGTTTACCTTTCCCTTTCCACTTACCCTTGTTACTTATTTGCCCATACTCTTTTTTTTGCTGATTTGTTGACTATTTTTCCCTCGGCTCTGCTTCCCCTTGCTTCTTTTCATCATCAATGTAGTATGCTTGCACACACACCTCATTGAGATCTTTGGGCTTGGTGGAGATGACTTTTCTTTGAAGGTGAGTGTGAAGTCCTCCCAAGTACTTAATCAGAATATCCTCATCCTCCAAGTCCATGTTTAGCAACATGGCCTGCCTCTGAAACTCCGTAGTATAGTCTGGCACACTTTGACCACTGTCTTGTCTAAAATACTACCATTTAATCATTTGGTCAGTCTTGTGGCCAATAGGATAGAAGTTAGCTCTAAGTAATTCTTTAAATTCTTGCCAAGATTTCACAATAGGACGCTTCTTCTTTTCACAAGTGGTTAGATGGGTTTCCCACCAAACCAAAGCGTGTCCCTCCATTTTGAGACGTGCAAAGGTGATCCTCTGTGCCTCAGTGACATTATGAACGCTAAAGTAGACTTCTAACTATTTTAACCATTTATCAAGCAACTTCGCATCTACTTGTCCTTCAAAGCTTTTAATATCGACTTTCGTCTCAAATTTAAAAGGAGTATGATCAGATTTTACCTTTTCTCTTGTGTTGGAAGTTTCTTCTTCATGTTCTTCCCCATAACTTTCCTCATGGTGGCTCCTCCCTATGCCAAACTTTTTAGCTAAGCCCCGAACCACTGAGTCCATGGAGTCTTGTTTGACAGAAGCTGTCTTTTGTAACTCACCAAGCTCTTCTTGCCTTCTAAACATCTTATCCATCATGGTCTACAGCATCTCCATTCTACGGACCAAGTTCTCTTCCTCCATTTGTCCCCGAATTCTCTGTTTCCACTTCTTTGTAGAAATTTTTGGATCGCAAGGTAAAGCCTCTTCGCCTTTAGATCTCGTCACTGTCATACAAATCCAAGAACAAATACCACAGTCCTGGATAATTGTTAGCTCTAATACCAAAATGATCTCTAAGCTCTTCGACTTTGGAATCATCCACAAAAACACAAATAAACATTGTTGTTCTACTTTCTATTAGAAAATGACAGAGATAGCTAGTGAATGAATTATGTTCATGCTTAGAATCCACAATTGCAGGAAAGGAAAGAATTTAAGCTCATAAACACCAACAAATTTTATCCTAGAAACCTCCAGAGAAGGAAAAACCAGTCAGGAAGGGAAATTGCTCTTTCTTCCCACTTTTATTGGCCAATTCAAAATAACAAGTACATAATTTACAATAAGTATGAAAGAGAAGTAGATAATATCTCACACTTCCTCCCAAATACTTGCTTGCTCTGTCACAACACTCCTTTCTTCTACAAAACACAACTCTAGCACTAAGAACTTCTTGCTCACTTGTTTTCATGCTTCGATGATCCTATTCTCCTCTACAAACATGTATTTATAGCCTTTCTCATGTCCTCCCGTGCACTAGAGGATGGGAAAGGTCATGGAGGAGAAGAGACATGAACAACCTTCCAAATTCTAGGTTGTTCATTTCGTATTTTTTTTTTAATGTCCGAAAGAGCCAGGACCGCCGTTTAATGTAGACTGACAGTCCCAAGACCACCGCCCTGGTTGGGCGGCAGTTGTGTAACCTATTAGGTTGTGTAACCTATTAGGTTGTGGAGCCTATTTTTATGTGTGAAAGTGTTGAAGACTGTACACTAAGAGTATTGTACACTTTTCATGTATCCTCGTCGGGGTTCGGGAAACGTGATTTTCTCATATGGGCGGGATTTTGACCCATAGGTTTATGGGATGGTTTTAGCCCATGGTTTTGATACCCACAGTTTTGTAAAATTGCTTAAGCAGTTGTCTATTTATATGGTTTTGTGCATATGGTAGATATAATGTAAACATTACAGATGTGTTTTGAATTCGGCTATGAATTCTGTAGAGTTTTTTGAGCATAGCTCCAAATGGATCTGGGTATTGTATTGAGAGAGTGGTTGGCTTGTAATAAAATCTGAGCAAGTGATTCTTTGTGGACGTAGCCCAAATTGGGTGAACCACGTTAAATATTGTCTCTTTGTGTTGTGTTATTTTATCTTGCACTTTTATTGAGATCTGTAATAATTTCTATATATTAGTTTCTACTGTTGCGATTTTGTGAGGGATTATTCAGCATATTTTATCCCTTATTTCCTAACATAACCGCTACTCTGCATAGAGCAGCGATCCTGTTACTAAAAAGACAGAACCTTCGTGTATCATTTTTCCTTCTTCGCGCTAACTGTTTTGATGAAGTAGATTCATTTTGGATCGCTATGGATCAAACAGGAACACTCTACTGAACCTGCAGAAAATGCTTGCAATTTTGTGCAAGGGGGGAATTTGCTAGGAATTCAGGAATGTGGGAGTGAGAAATTAGGAGAGGGATCAATACTGTAAATAGGAAATATTCAGATTCTTGTAAGGATTAATCAGAAATATCAACATGCACAATTGGAAATAATAACAACTTTGCTAACATATCAAGACAAGATGAAACCATGAACATAAAATACCAAGTATTCACTCATCCATAAAATTTGAACCTCTTTTCTTTTTTGACATTTTCACAAAGTTGTACAATGAAAGAGAAAGAGGATATAGAGAGGGAAATGGAAGAATTTGCTATCTTTTGCTTATTGTTGGTAGCTATCTACTCATGAACTTACAAAATTGATAACACTTTGAAATGGGGGCGCCATTACAATTTAGAGCATTACAATGGAGTTTTCATCTCCCCCGCATGACTTTTCAACCCCCCTTATCACTTGAATTTTCAACTCTCCTCATGACCCTTCACATTCCCTCGTCACTCATGACTTTTCATATTCCAAGCATTAAAAAACAGGGAAGAATTGCATTTTTGATGAGGAATTGGAGTATAGGGAGATAAAATTTGACTGCAAACGCTCAATTGCATGCTCAAGATTCCCACTAGATGCCCGGCTACAAACTCTAAACGCCAAAAATATTCCTAACTCACATCTACATCCTGCTGAAAAATGACTTCTTGATGAGCATTTGTATTCTTTTTTCGAGCATCTACACATTCCTTACGTGCGTCTACAACCCCCAGACAACTAAAATTTTGTTGTCGTGCGTCTACACCTTACTATCGTGTGTCTACACTTTGTCGTCGCAAGTGTATGCGTTGTTGTCACGCGTTTACAGCCTCTGGATGCCTAAAACTTAGTGTTGGGCGATAATTATTGGTGTCAGATGAAAAAAACTTGTTGTTGGGTGACCACAACATGTTTTTCGGGCGACCATAACTTGTTGTCGTGTGACCACAACTACTAGTCACACGGCCACAACTGCCCTACCCACTACAAACTTGTTTTCTTCACCTCGGGAGCAAAAAATGATAGATTTCATTCGTCCAATATATGAATATTCATAGAAAAGGGAAAATGAATCCAATGAGCTTGTTTATATGTCCTGAAAATGAATTCTTCATCAATTTTTATCCATATCTTCAATTTTTCCTCAAGTTGTATGTTGGTGAGTTGAGTGGAAAGACTAGTTTTCAATGAAACAAATCCAAAGAAACTTATGGGTAATGGAGAGCATTAAAAATACCCTCATTTGGGATTTTATTAGGCTCCTAAAACATTGTGGAGTGTCTGGAGCCTTTAGATCAAGTTTCACCTTATAAGAGGACTCTTGAGCTACTTTGTCGGACAATTTTCCACATCTCAATGTTCCCAAAATCTTTCCTTGATGATTCCAACATGAACTATGTTGTGTTATCTTTCTAATGCTTAGGGTATGAGCTTCTAACTCTTCATGAGGCTCTTGAAACAATTCAAACAAAGTGACTAGATTTTTAGAACTTGTTTTTCCCAATACCTTGCTCACAAAACCCTGATTTTACATAACTTGTTCTTAGACCTTGTTTTTCTTCCAAAACGTTCCTAAACTTCCTCGGATGATTACATAGTTATGCCACACACTTCTCGGATGCTTCAATTTGTCCCTGTACGTTCCTGGTGGGTGTTCACCAGGTGCAAAAGTCTAAAAAATATGCCTTTTTGGGCCTCCGAAGCAGTTCCTTCAAAGTGGATCGAAATGAATCCATGAATTGTCTCCCACCAGCTTACTTGCACATGAAACACAATTTAAAAATATAGTTAGCAAATCCCTCTCGGCCATGATGGGATTTACATAGTTAGTAGTTGGCCGGAGGGCATATTTACATTACTCGATTCAGGGATTTTCAAGGGTGGCTTAAGGTGTCATATCAAAAAATTTGAATTTTTCATACTAACATTTTGCATGACAACACTATTGTAGAATGTTTTTTGTTATTTTTAGTTGTTTTTGGGTGTTTATGTTTGATCCAAATGATTTAAAACAAAATTAATAGCCTATTCGAAATGAAATTTAATTGTTGATTAAATCTACTTTAAGCAATGCATGCAATGAGAAACAAGAGCAGACAGACCACCCATAAATCTTTAAAAATTAAATGTAGATGTAAGACATTTTTTGTTTTTCCAAATGGTCTAAATGAATGTGAGTAGGAAATTAAATCTAAATCACAAGTACAAGTTCAAGTACGGAAATTTTTAAACAATGAAATGATGTGACAATTTTTCTATAAGAACCCTATAATTCTTTAAATGTAATATGCAATTTTAAACCTATTTTAAATGGATGTAGATATAAGATGCAATGCTCTTTTTGTCTTTTTTTTCTTGAATATTTTCTAAACATAAAATAATTGTACAAAATCTAATAAAACTAAATGATGGTGAGGTGTATTCAAACTAAAACAAAAAAATACGATAATTAATCCAGGATGTGAGATACTTTCGAAAAATAAGAATGATCCTAAAGTAAAAATCTATTTTCAATACAAATTTGAAAGTTCCTCTTTTCTCTTTTAGATGAAAGATGGATAAATACAAGTATGACTTATTTAAACCTCAAGTATGAAGGTACAAGTAAACTAAAACAAATCTGGTGTTAAATCCCAGATGTTAGATTTGCCCGGATTAGGAAAGGATCTAAACCTAAGTTATGAGTGACGAGAATGCATATGAAAACTAAATATGTTTTGTTTCTTTTTTCAATTTTTAGATCAAAATCACATCAAATGAATGTACATAGTTTAAACTAGTCTATGAAAAATAAATAAGCAATAATAATTTAGATCCAACCTCTTTCCCTAGACATAAGTGGTTCAATTGAAGTATATTCCTTATACCCTCATAAGAACTATATCCAATTTTCTTAGGTGACCGGGATAGTAACAACGATGAAGACAAAAATATTGAGTCATCTTAGGTGAAGAATGCATGAAATATGTTAGCAAATATGTCGTTGGTCCAAACAATTCAAAATAAACTAGTCTAAGATTTATTGTATCCTCATTGTGGCAGTTATAGACAAGCAAGAATCTTAGGGAGTGTTTTGTATGGGAAGAAATATCCTCTCTCTATCTTTTTTTGGCTCAAAGGTTGTTGGAAGTATCTTTGATTGGCATTAGTCTCTTGAAATCAAAAATTATGGGAGGTATGGAGACGATCACACAAATTTTCTGAAAAGAGAAGCTTTCAATCAATCACAATCTTAACTAGAGATCAAAAATTTGATCTATGTTCAAGATTAGATCATGAGTGGAGTCAAATACAGTGAGGTGGCGTGGAGAAGTAAATTGAGGCTGAAATGAGGTAAAACACATATGTGACTTGAGAATTAACTCCAAAAATTATGTCCATGCGACAAGGGAAAGAAACATGCAAGGCATGACAAAAACGCAAGTATCAGTAGGAGACATTTGTGCAACCACTGCATTAGTTAACAAAAACCATTTCAAGGGGAAACAAAACTATTGTGACATGAAATAAAATTGCCATGTAGGTGAACAGGCATGACTAAACAGTTAGTGAAACCGTTGTAGTGTGGATACAAACCTCCACGGAAATTTTGATGTGAATTTCAAATGAGCCAAAAAAGAGAGGAGAAAGGAAAACTCTATTTTCCTATCAAGAAGATCAAGGTAAAAATAACTAAGTTTGTGGGAAATGAGAAAAAATAATGGAAAGCAAGTGGTCTGAGCATTTGAAGCATCTTGTTATGTTTTGCAGGTCCTTATTTATCATCTTTGGGTACTTAAAATCTTAGTCACTGCATTCGGCGTATTTAATGGAAAACCCTTAAAAATCGCCGAACCTCTTCCAAACATTTGAAATTCGATTTTATTCGCCGAATTTAATGGGACAGAAAAAGTTAAAAAATCTGTTTGACTTCATTTGTATTTGGAAAAAGGCATTTAGGTTTTCTTTAAAAAACTATAAAGGGAAGGAGACACTGCTCGTCTGAAGCACACTGCAGAGCGCAAAAGCCAGGAGCGGCGGCAGCTAAAAACGATCATTCACGAGTTTTCCCGAGCTTTCCCAGTGGCGGCAGCAGCAACTAAAAACGACCCTTGCAGAGCCTTCACAGAGGATTCACAAGCGACCTGCAACCTACGACCTGCCTGCGACCCTCAACTCATGTTTCAGCGAATTCCAGGTAGGAGGATTTTATTTGTATTGTTTTTTTTTAGGTTTAGATTTTATTAAGTTTTTGTGTTTTAGTTTATTAATAAGTTAATAAACTAGTAAAGATTTGAACGTATTTAGTTAGGTTACCTTAGGTAAATATTTTATTAAATCAACGTTTATAAATTTATACAATAATTACATTTGTTTATTTTATTATTTTAAAATTTTAATATATGTTAGTGAATTTATAATATATTAAAAAATAAAACTTAGTTTTTAATTTGTATATTTCCTTTTTACGAAATGTTTAGTTTTTTTAAATTATTTATAAATTTATATCATGATAGTAAATTACTATTTTTTTTAAAAAATTAATATATGGTAATAAATTTAATATAGTGTAATTACCTGTTAATTGTTAATTTTTATTAATATAGCATTTTTTTAATATCAAAACAATATTCATTTTTATTTTAATATCAAATAGTTTAACTTTGTTTTTAATTTTTAATTTAATTATTTTTATTTGTAAAAAATGCAGGTATACATTGCTATGGCACCTCCAAAATCAAATGCAGAAGGATGGAAATATGTGACTCACAAGGGAAAATCCAATAACGTCACATGCAACTTATGTCAGCACCGTTTTACAGGGACATTAACAAGGGTAATGGACCACCTTCTTGCCATTTTAGGTGGTAAAGGAGGTGGCGTCGAAGCATGTCTGAATGTCACCCCTGTAATGAAAGAAGCGTTGGAGAAAGAGTACGGGAGTTCATTGGCAGTAAATCTGCAAAGGGCACAAAAGAAACAGCGAGTCCAAAATGAGCTTTCGAGGTCCAAGATACCCCTCACATCTTCCTCCTCTGGCATGTCCGCAAGCTCAGTAATGCCACAAAAAGAGAGTGGGATAGCAACACTAAACAGTTTCTGGAAGCCTGTACAAAAACAATAGGTTGATGATGCATGTGCTGATTTCTTTTATGAATCTGCCATTCCATTTAATGTTGCCAGGAGTCCTTATTTTACAAATGTTGTTCAACAATCAGTTTCATTTGGAAAAGGGTACACAACACCAGGTTCAGAAGCTTTAAGGACAACACTTTTGAGGAGATCAAAAGACAGGGTCATTGAAAAACTAGCAAACATTAAAGGCTCTTGGAGCTCAACAGGTTGCACCATCCTGAGTGATGGTTGGTCTGATATGCGGCAAAGGCCATTAATCAATGTGCTGGTCTCTTGCCCCAAAGGTGTTGTATTCATGAAAGTGATTGACACCATGGAACATACAAAAACTTCTGAGTATATCTTCAACATTCTAGATGAAGCCATTGTCGAAGTTGGTGTAGAAAATGTGGTCCAAGTTGTTACCGATAGTGCTAGCAATTGTGTGGGGGCTGGAAAGTTGGCAGAAGAAAAGTACCCACATATTTATTGGAGCCCTTGTGTTGCGCATTGCATTGATTTACTACTCCATGACTTGGCAAAATTTCCTTGGGTACATGAGGCAGTGCATAGAGGAAGAGCAATTGCCAATTTCATAAAAAATCATCACCTCACATTGAGCATTTATAGAAAGCATGCAGCGAAGGAGTTGTTGAATCCGTGTGACACAAGGTTTGCCTCTTTCTATATCACTTTGAAAAGAATTGTTGAGGAGAAAGGAGCTCTTCGATCTGTGATGTGTAGCAAAGAGTGCAAAGAATTTGTGCTTGCAAAAGGTTCTAAAGGCAAACATGTGGAGCAAATCATTATAAGCTCTACCTTTTGGGAAAATGCTATGAAGGTTCTAAAAGTGTGTGCACCCATAGTCCGCATGCTTCATATGGTTGATGCTGACATCCCTTGTATTGGCATGGTTTATGAGGGCATGGACCGTTGTAAAGAAGCCATCCAAAAGGCTTTCAATAATGTGGAAGTGGAATACAATGAAATATGGGATGTTTGTGATGGAAGATGGAGGATGATGCATACACATTTGCATGCAACAGCATGTTATTTGGAGCCAACTTTGTTTCATATAGAAAGAGAAAGTGATCGTGAAGTCATGAGTGGTGTCTATGCAGCGATTGAAAAGTTGGTTCCTGATAGAGAATGTGCAAAGAAAATAAGAGAGCATCTTAGAGCATACAGACGAGGAGATGGGTTATTTGGAACCCAATCAGCTATAGATGACAGAGAGGACATAGATGGAGATGAATGGTGGCAATTCTATGGAGCAGATACTCCTAAACTACAACATTTTGCAATTCAAATTTTGAGTCAAGGAGTAAGTGCGTCAGCTTGTGAGAGAAATTGGAGCAGCTTTAACCATGTTCAATCAAAGAAAAGGAATAGATTGTTGTCAAGAAAGTTGGGGGATCTTGTTTATGTGCGTAGCAATTTGCGACTGACTATGAGAAAAGTGGCAAAAGATGCATGTGCTTCGAAGAAGAAGAAGAAGAAGCTTCAACATTTTCTAGAAGACTCTTCTGATGAGGATGAACCTAATTTTGTCTGTGATGAGCTTGAGGATGACACTAATGATGTTGGTGATGCTAGTGATGAATCTGATGATGAAATTGAGCCAAGTGCTCTTGATGATCTAGAGATTTTTAATGTAACAAGTTGATGAGCCTTAGCTTGTAAGAAAATCCAAGAATCTAAAGTTGAACTATCACTTTTTCAAAGCATTTTTAATATTGTTGTTTAAAACGTTTTTCAATCAATATATGACAGCTAGTTATTGAAAAGTTGTTTTTGACATGTTTACTTATACGAAATGTAAAATTATAACTGTATTTCTATTAGCCGAATTTAATCACGAATTTTATCTTAATTTTTTTAGCAACGAATTTCTTACGAATTTTATACTCGGCGAATTCAAACCTGAATTTGAATGCGGTGACTAAGCTTAAAATGTTGCACCATGTAAAATTGAGTGTGTGCAACAACCAACCTATTGACTTATGAGACCACATATTCATATTGTAGAAATAAATGTCAATCAAATCCCTCATACAAAGACGATCTAAATGATACTAAAAAAGTTTAAATTGTTAATGTTGCACAACCCACTCATACAATAACTATTACGATGAATCATGCACAGCGATACAACTATTTTTTGTAACTCCTCATGTTAACTTATGAAAAAACCTCGAGTTTAATCAAATCCAACTACCATCACCTACTATCATCAATATGACAAAGCAACAAGGACCTAAGTTTGATGAATGCTTCTCTTGTGGTTATCCCCAATTTCATGGATACTCCATGAATAGATGTTTTGGACTATGCGAGAAAATCCAACGGCTTATCAATAACAACATTGTTTCTCTACAATATCTCAAGCCATCCCCAACACAATGCTTGTTCAACCTAAAGCACACATAAGATTTTCCACTAATCTTGTATCTGATCATGATCAAACAAACAAGGTAGATGAGGTGCATATATCACATAGTAGCTCCTCTAGCAAACTATGTGGATGCTTCCCATCTGATTAATAGTATCATCGGTATCACACACAATACACCAATTATAATACATATTACCTTTTCTAATTTGAAGATTCCTCCAAATTAAGATGAATCATATAGACCTATGTTCATTCGTGCATATGTAGATCCACAACCAATTGAATGTGTAAAGGTAGACAATGGATCTAGCCACAACCTTTGCATAATGGCACTTCTTACACATCTTGGCTATGCTACGCTAGACCATGTATGTAACATAGAGATTGTTCAGAGCTTTGATGGAAAATGAAAAACCCTACTTAGGGGCATAATGTTACTGGTATAGGTTAAACCTGAGAAGGAAACCACTCGATTCCTTGTAGTACCTTCTAATGAAATAGTCAATGTATTACTCAAAAGCCCTTGGATCGATTATATGTGCCCCATTCCATCAACAGTACATAGATGCTTGAATTTCATACACAACAACATGGTGGTGAATATTCCTAATATACCATATGAGTAATATATCTTCTCTACTCCAATGCCTACTTAAATTCCTACTCCAAACAAAATACCTCATATTCAGACACTACAATTACAACACACTACATTGAATTTTGATCTTCCTAAAACACTTTGTGATATAACATCTGCACCTGCACGCTATGATGCATGTTCAACCTTACATGTGTCATTTGTTTTCTATCCATGTGTGACACATAGTAGTTCAACAACAACCATTTAGGCATGACTATGGTACATCATTGCATTCTCATTGACACTAAGAGTCTACGGTTACTACGACTCCTAATGATCTAGGATTAGATTCACATTATACAACCAAGGATGATATTAATGAGTATCATACTACACATGGATATACCCTCAATAAAGTATGTTCTTACACATTAATGAGTGTGACTACTTTACATTTACATTTATCGCATACTACACCTGTAGATACAGGATACCCCCTAAATACAATCATTGGACTATATAACCTTGCACGCACACACACTTTAGCTTTACTACATATTGGTTCACATTGTCTTTCCTAGTTTATAACTAGATCATTACCCGATGATGCATCACATTTCATGGGTTCGATGTGATTGTTAAAGAAACATTACTTACTAAGGACCCCACCTTGCCTTTTTCACTATTTCTAGCTACCACCCTAGCACCATTAGTATCGCATTTACCTTTTAAGCCTCCTACTTCAAAAACACAAAAAAAAATTAACATTACGAAAAATACAAAATCATGACCTACATGTGACGAACTCGGTTCTTGATTAGCTTTGATCCTTATGATCATTTGGATTTAGCACTTACAGAACCTTAACACTTAAACTTCATAGAACATATTAAGCAATTAAAACCCATATACATTATCCGCATTATAGATTTTACATCCTAGCACCTTGGGGGCAAGTCTACACCGAGGGGGCATCTTACATATTGAGCCTACTTTGATCACATATTTAGCACTTTTCGGTATCTTACATCCTTCTGTCATGAAGAATGCCTACCACATTAAGGGCATACCTGCAACGAGGGAATTTACATAATTGATTTTATCACCCTCGCATCTTTCTACATTAGTCCAGTGCGAGTACTACACTCTAATTATCTAACTTACACTGCTCTGCTACTTACGACACACATTATATCATGTTTTATCCAATGATTACATTTCTTACTTTTAGGCAATGAGTTTATTATGATGCACACTTAGTTGCATGTGTTGTTCTTACTAGTTCGCTAGTATTGTCCTTCAAGTCTTGTTTTAACTACCATTAATTTATTACACCATTAATTTCTTTGAATGCATTGTGCACTTGTGTGGCTACGTGCTTTGATTACGGCATTGATAACTTTTTCTCAATGCACTTTTATGTTATGTACATTTTTTATTGCTTTAGGACATTGATTGTTTTAATTGTTCCATGCACTTCTTTATTACATGATTTGATTGTTTTGTGACATTGACTGCTTTGACTACTTTATATGCTTGAGTATTGTAATCCACGATTGTTGTATGACATTGACCAAATTGATTGCTTTGAGCACTTTTGCTATCACTATGCAATCTTTTTTGCCTTGATCGCTTTAGACACTTGTTTGAGTTGTGATATTGTGTGCTCATATCTTTACAATTGTATGTTGTATGATTTTTTTACTCTGTTTTTATATGCTTTATGCTGTGTTTTCTCTATACACTTGTGTACTCTATTACTTTTTCTTTATGCACTTGTATACTTTGTGTTGTTTTTTCATATACCATGGAGGTATATGTGTGAATTCCATTGCTTGTTTCTTTATGCTCATTCACATTGGGAGCATACCACCCCTTTTGCTTCCTATGATATATTTTTTCTCATATCCTTATAATGGAATGGACATCATATGACACACTAGTTGTTATATCTATTGACAGGATGAAATATCCTCTTACATTAATTCTTAACTTGCTTGCATTATTATTGTTAGATACACATTGGTACATGTTTAGATTACGACACGTATTGCTTTGGTACACACTTCATCTTGTACACACTTATTAGCACACATGGATTTTTGACCTACTAGTTTAGTACACATTGTTTGATTTCATTTTTGGCTCCAACCTCCACGATTGATTTACACTACAATTTTTGTTTGTTAACATCGCTTCTTACACATTAGTTTTTGGCATCTTGATTGATAGATCATTAATTCTTACACATTGCTTCGAGCACATTGGCTTTTATAGTTCACAATTATGAAATTTCTTGATGTATGATGCTTCTTTTACCGATTACAACACATTGATTATATCACTATTTTTTACACATTTATCTAGGAACATTGTTTTTTATATTGTCATGAATATGTCATTGCTTGTTTGCATACACAAGCTAACTACTAACATTGGTCAACACTCATGTTTCTTTATGACGAGTTTGCCATGTCATGTCTTAGGTCACTATGGATCCATTAAGCATTGAGTTGTGAGTTGTGACCGTGTTACTCATCATATCATTACTATGTTATTTTTCTGAATATTGCTAAAACATTCTCATGATATGTTTCACTCATTTGATGATACATAAACACTTGTGCTTACGATCCTTATATCTTACAAATCCTACACTTTATTTGTGATTAAATGCTTATATTTCATGAACAATCTCATGAGATGTTTCACGCTTTTTACAATACACAATACTCGTGCTTAAACTTTTTATTCATCATGAATTATACATAGTGTACCATGTTAGTTGATGCACTCTATATAATTTATATTGTTGATGCTTATCAAAAGAGGGCATATTGTGGGTTTTGTCTAACGCCTTCATCCATATAATAGATATAGTGCTTCAGATGGCAAAGTATGATGTATACACAATTATTCTGACACATTATATTACGTAATTAATGTAGCTTCACTTAACCTGATCAATTGTTAGAGATGGTTTCACTTAACAAGCACAATTACTAGAGATGGCTTCGTATAATAGATCTAACCGGTAGAGATGGTTTTACATAGCAATCTTAATTGCTAGAGATGGATTCACATAGCAAAATCAATTGATATAGTTCTCTTATGTTCATTTTTTCCCTCACATATGACACCAAGGGCATAGAGATGTACATGTTTCATGTTTTTTACTTTCATTTTATGTTATTTACTAATTTTGTATAAACACCTTGATTGGACTTCAATGCACGTTATTGCATGTGACACAAAGGCTCACATCTATAGCAAAAGATAAATGACAAGGGAACACACACATTCCAATCTCTTGAATGGCTTGTCTTTATGGAAGGTTTGTGTTTCAAATTATTATATTTTAATCAAACAATTTTCAATTACCATTAGTGGAAAATTTAGTACCCAAAATAAGAACCAATGGCATTTTGGCAATATATTTGATATTAATCTCGTCCCATTAATCATTGTGCAGTTAAATAAATAATTACTAAATACACCCCGCTCAATTTAGCACTCATTGGCCATTATGTCACTTTTGTTACTCATTCTTAACTAGTCAAAATCTCAATTTCTAATTATAGAGCACATCGTCGGACATCTAGCCACCTTCTCCATCTAATAGAATTCAAGTTGCACCCTTGTAGGATGAAGTCACCACTGAGGGACAAAACTGGCTAACAATTTTTTCCTAAGGCCAACAGTTTTTTCTCCTCTGTCTTAATAGTTACTTTTCAAAATCACGAGTTAGATTACTCAGCATGTGTCAATTGAACAAGAAAACCTTTAGCAATTGTCAACTATAAAAGCACACTTGCCCCACCTAATCAAAGGGCCTCTTATCTCACATATTTGGGACTATCTAGGAGCTGATGACAAATCATGCACTTGTTAAATCACTCTCAAGTACATCAACCAACACAAAGTCTACATACATCCTATATGGTTTTCTTAAGCAATTTTGCAAAGTTATACCCTACACCCAAGATCATTGCCAGGTGCTAGAGGTCTAGTTTAGACTCTTGACAATACATTGTTTATTGTGCATTCCCACACATTCACCAAGAGGAGGAACTATGTAAGGCTTAATCCCTCTTCGAAGTATCAGTATAAAGTGTAAAGCTCATCATAACACACATACAGGGTGAGCTCAATCAAGCCTAATTGAAATAACCCCTTCTTTAGGTCTTTAAGGAGAAAGTTAGGGTTTGAAGAAGGATAAATCCATAATCTTCTACATAATTGTGATCGCAAAATTTTAAAAATGGGAAACAAAGCTAAAGACATAGAAGATCACAATACCATAATCAAAACCCAGTAAATCTTGCACATGACTAAATCATCCTCAAAAGGAAAATCTATCTGGATGACTTTTCCCTACACAAACAATTGTGTCCTCCCTTTAGTTTTAGCTCCCCGTAATTTTAGGACAGTTGCACATCATGCTTGCACACTTTCATATCATTGTCACACCATTTGAGCCTATTGGGGTGAATATGTTCCAAACCCTATCCTTAACTTCTAAATATAATTTTTAATAGTTTGTATGAAATTGTATAGTTGCAATACATGTTATTAGAATATGTGATTTATTGTTCCTTATTGTATTTTTTGTTCTAATTTATATTTACATTTGGTAATTAATCTCAATTAGGAAAATGCTTATTTTCATATTATGCAATATAGGAGTTGATATGCAAGGTCCTAGTGAATAAAGGGGTCATCACTCAAGGGATCCTTACAGGATTTTGAAGCAAAAGTGGGTATTACGGAGAAATTGCATGCATAGTAATAAAAGTGGGTCTTTGCTACACTAGGCGACTAACATTACAATGGGTATGAGATAGTGGATGAGGATTTCATCGTTAGTCTAGAAGTAGGGAATTGCCAAAGTTCAAGAGACTATCTTCGGTGCACAAGGTTTGGACAACACAAGTGATAATTTAAGTGGGGATTGACCACATCGTAGGAACTTTCGTACATTTTTTGGACTTGGGAGTTCATCGCCTAGGTCAAAGATTCGAGGCATATTAGGTGTGATTAGGTACGTAAAGGCATATTTGGGGAAAATTGGGAATATATGAGGAACTTGTCCTTATTTAAATAAATTTGACCAGTTAAGGCTCAATAATGTGTGATTGGATAAATTCAGGTATAATTAGGGGGAAATTACAATATATTAGCACCAACCCTTATTATTTAGTGGTCAGGGAATTTTCATTACTTAGAAAATGAACGCATGTTTGAGAATCCCAACTAGTGAGCATTGAAAATTGAACAAAGTTAGGAAAATTCCCCCTTAAAAGATCTAGAGGACTAGTATCCATTAATTAAATCACATACATCATTTATTGTAATGAGGTGATCTAAGTGGGGATCGAGCAAATGGAAGGTTTGTAGATTTTTGGACTTGTGAGGTCATCCCTTGGGTCTAAGACTAAGGGCGAAGGACTTTGAGAGTCTAGCATTCGTACACATTTCTCAATAAGGATAGTACCTCACCCGCCTGGGATGCAACGTCGCCCAGGTTGAGATATGGGAACTCGTGACCAAGGAAAAACACTTGGGGAGTCTAACATAAAGTTGGGAGCAGATATTCACTACGAGTCCAAGGATATTACAACACCCACATGGGGCGCGGTATGCGTAGTCGAAAGAGTTGTTTTAGAGAAAAGGAAGGGGATATTCCTAAACACGCAAATAGCTAGACATGGGATGGCAGGCAGCTGTGAGTATCAATGTACGTAGTGCTGGTGTATAACTTGGTCAACGGTCTCCCTTTGTTGAGATTTGTATGAGTTGGGCCCACATGGTGTGATGAGAAATACACTCTCTCCATAGTATGGTGTTATGTGCATGTGGTTAATTCCGCTCATTTAGTGTTTGGAATAGAAAATTATTAGCTATAAACATAGGTAAAATCAGTGTCTTGTAAACATTGTACAACATTTCTTCTCTCTCAAGAAAAACTTGGGTAACTTTCCGAAATTGAAATTCAGACTAAAGCCAAATACACAAGATATTCGATAGTCTTTGAGAAGGCATTCACTTTTTCATTCCATACGTCATTTGGAATGATAGAAGTTGACATGTTTTGGACAAATGAAATCATTGTTGAGCAGTCATGAAGTCGTGTACAACAAATCCTTCATTTTTTACAAAAGAAATGCACACTTTTCTAACATCCAACCTCAAAAAACGTGTCGATTCTTCAAGTGTAGGGTATAAGTTTAAGTTTATCACTACTGGTACGTAACTTCAGAAGTAAAGTCGGGTTAAGATTAGAAATGAACTAGCCTGCTCCCTTTAAAATTAAATTTTGGTGGGGCTGCAAAAGTCCAATTTGGTTGGTTGTTGGTCTGTGACTATGGTGTTAAAGAATGTACATTGCAACTATGTTGTTAAAGAATGTTCGTTGAAGAATCAGATAATTGTCTAAAGGCTATGCATGACAATGCCACACCAGCAAAGGTTGTCAAGCAAGGAAAATTGCAGATCATCTCCCAAATCTGGTAGTATAGCTTTTGTAAGGAAATGCAATTGTTTATAGTCCATGCGGAAAATAATACAGTAAGATGGATTCTGTATATAAGAGCTTAATCACAATAATGTCGCAAGACTTGCATTTAACATTACAAACCACACAATTCAATGATATGTGAGCATATATTACCACACACAAAGGCAACAAGAAATATTGTTTGTCGACAAACTTGTCCAGAACGTGTCAATCACATTCAGCAACACTTAAAACGAATGACCATGTTCAGAACCCTTCCAACCCTTAACCATAAAGTCACCATCCTAAAATTATTATGCTCAGGCCAATAATTATCCAGTTCCACGCCATTGAGTAACGAATCATCAGAACCTATACACTTGCTTTATATTGGTGGTTCTTGAACCAATGACTAACAGGATTAACACGTCCATACCCAATATTGATATGTTTTTCGCTCTTAAAGATAAGAGATCCGCTATAGATATGTTTTCCCTTCTGAAATACGAGGATATCCACGAGTTTTCTACGATCTGCCTTGCATTCAGAGATGCAATGACTAATAGGTTAACACGTCTATACCCACTATTGATATGTTTTCCCTTTTAAAATTAAGAGACTGTTTTCCCTTCTGAAATACGAGGATATCCATGAGTTTTCTAAAAACGGCCTTGCATTCAAACTTGCATTCAGAGACGCAATGACTAACAGGTTAACACGTCCATACCCACTATTGATATGTTTGCCCTTTTAAAAATAAGAGACCCACTATTGATATGTTTTCCCTTCTAAAAATAAGAGGATATCCATGAGTTTTCTAAAAACGGCCTTGCATTCAAAGACACAACATAGGTGTAAAGCACGGCCTCAAACAATACCAACAAAGCAAACATAGAATTTCCAAACAAAAATAACGCTAGTAATTATGGTAAATCCCATACTACTATTTACCAACAAAACAAACATAGAATTTCCAAACAAAAACGGTCAATATTACAGGGAAATATAATTATGGTAAAGCTAATCACCTCCCAGCATGACACCTCTTAAAATAGCAATTTTGTAAATCCCACCATACCTGTCATGGGAGTCCTTTGAGTGAGACAAATGAGTATCTCAAATTTACAGTCCAGAACACAAGCAGCAACCCTTACCTAGAAACACAAGAGAGATCTATCAATGACCAAAAATATATGTAGAAACACGAGAGATCTATCAATTTATATTATCTATCAAGCAAGAAAAAAACTACCAGCTCAAAATATAACTGTAGAAATGTACCTGTACCTAAAAACACTTGGAATCCACTCAATTAATGCTCTCTCCACGAAATGATAACCATTTAAGATCAGTAAATACAATCCAAAGATCACTATAAATGACAGGCCAGGATTTGTCTAGTCATTTGCAGACTGTTATTTTGAACATGGAATTCGTTCTAAAGAAAGAGGACATATCAGCGGGAGAGATATAACTCATAGTTTAGGTACGAAGCTTTAGCCATTGAACACAGATCACAGCACAAATATAAAATAATTAGTAATGCCTTCAACTCACAAAATAATAATTAGTATTACTTAGCACCGGCCTCTTCTCAATGTTATCATAGGTTGATTACATGTCCACATTGGTATCCTCAAACTGTATGAGCAGAGGTAATCATACAGATAAACCCATTACCAATCTCCCAGTAAATATCCGCTACTGCCTTTGAATGGTAGGGAAATGTAAGCCCTCTCCATGTGCAAGATAAAAGGCCTTTAACTTGGCACTTCAAAATCTGTTGCCATTGAAAACATGCACTTTATACACACGAAAAACAACTGTCTTGTTGTCGCTAAAAATAATTGGAAATGTTACTCTTCAGCAGCAAGAAATAATTGCATATTAAGATTGCAGTTATTTGAAAGCTACAAAACAGACTTGGAACCACAAATCACAAAGTGCAGTGATAGGACAGGAGACCATACAAACATTAAACGATTAAGCAAGCAAAAAGAATGAACAATAAGTTAGACAATTCTGAACTGAATATATCTAATGTTCATAAATTATAAGCACCGAGCTGTGTACTCATTTAATCGAAGAAAGCAGAGTATGTTCTATAGCAAAAAGCCCAGTCATCTCAAGTATTTTACAAATGACTCTGACCTGAATTAAAGATGTTAATTCTTATTATTTCATCTGTAAGCAAGTGCATTTTAATTTTTGATGTTATCCAGTATCATTAATGACATGTTTACATATACTCAGTGGCACTATCATGGTATTAATCTTTAGTTGAAAAAAAGTGCTACCTAAGATGACTAACTTCAAAACACATAATAACTGGCAAAATGTTCCTTCTGCAAATGATTAAACAAGGTTGCAAATCACGTAGCTTAAACTCCATGAAATGTATTAAAAGGATATGCATTATGGTATAAATCTAGTCCAAAGGGTTAAGAAAAAATGCACTGCCTAGGACGATTGACTTCAAAGGGCACAATAACGGCAAAAATGTTCCTTGTACAATGATTAAATAAGGTAGCATAATCACATGGCTTACATTCCGTGGAATGCATGAAAAGGATACAGATGCATGTGTGTTACCTAGAACAGCGTTTCACCCACAAACCAAAACCAATTTTATAATATTTGAAAAGCACCACAGGCAATCCTAGCAGCATCATGCACTGTGTTCAAACTATGTGAACCCACATGACATGTCCAGCCAACAGTACCCTGAAAATAGGAAATGCTAATTTCCAATATTGTTAATTTTTTATCTTTTTGTAAAAATAGTACAAGGGAATAATTTTACTCTGCAGTTATGACAATCTACGGTTAACATGGCCTGTTCTTGAGCGATTTGACCTTTTTAACCTTTACACTCAACACTAAAGTCATATGCAGCTTGCCCCTGAAAAATTGTGTGAATAATGAATCAATCGTGACTAAAATTTATGACAGCTGACTTCCATGCATATTGCTTAAAAAATGAACACACTCAAGAATCTAATTTTCAAACAATTAGCTGTATTTAGTAGCACACATCATGAAGCACAGAGAATACCTTGCAGTTACAACCAGGTAATTGTTTCAATTAAAATGGAAGATATTACAATGCTTTACAATTCAGTATGTACAGGTGAAAATCCACATTTGCGACAGGGCTTGGACATGTCCAAACCGACAAAGACTATGAATCCGTCACAAATTTCCAGATAATGCAATAAGGTTCTGCATGTTGCATCTATATCTGATTAATCATCATGAAATTAAAGTGCAAAATAGTGCACTCAATAAAATAGTCCAGCAGTCATGGATCTGCATGGCCGGCCACTTCCTCATCACTAGATGCATATTCATCTTCACTGACTTCTTCATCGTCGCTGCTTTCCTCTTGCTGTCTTGCTCCTATATCCTCTGCCTTAGCATATCTTGCACAGTATTCTGCAAAATCGACAAGAAGAAGATTAGTAAGTACAGTTCCATTTGGAGAGACCACATAATCTACATTCAAAAATATGACTATTTGTGCCTGCTCATGCGAACACAAAAAGTTGGTTACAAGTACTACATTGAACTGATGTTACAAATACCAAAAAATTGCACACACAAATAGCTACTAATCCATGAGCAACAAAAGTGCAGTCAGTAAAAATTCAGGTAAAATCTCTAGAACATTGGAACAAAATATACAGGATAGCAAAAATATTACCTTTTACTTTCTGTTCATAGACATTCCTATCACGCATCATCAAAGCTGCAGCCTCTCCATTTAAAGGATCAGTAGGATTTGGATACAGCAAAAGTTGAGGAAGAAAGACTTCAAATACATTTATGAGATCTACAACAAAAATCACCTGTATTGTAAGTATATAAAAATCCTCCTTGATAAATTTATAACTAAATTTCAACAAATGCAAAATAAGTATTTGGCAAGAAATGACAAACCTCATGTAATGAAATGTAAAATTGTCAGACACTGAAAAATTACTTACCAAACATTGGACTCCAAGTCTGATTGATTACATCCAGGCAAACTGAACCCGACCTGAATGAAAAGCTCAAAACAAATATCAATCTTCCCGAATAATAAGCCTGGTTATAACAACCATTAAAAGCCTACTTATGTATATTATTTATAAGATAGTCACTCAATAGCATATCATTTGGAAGTGACATTTGATTGAATTCTGCACTCTTAGAGTCCTAAGGAACAAGAAAGCATACATACATCTCATCGACATTGGGATGAAAAATTTTATTGACAAATCCTATTGATGGAGATTTGTATGGATAGGCATCCGGTAACTCCACGCGAATCTTCCAAACTCCCCCCTCATAAGGACCTGAAAATAATGGACCAAGGATTAAGATAGTTAATTGGATACCAATTAGTCAAGCTTCCAAAAATCTAAAGGCGGACAATTCATATCCACACCCAGAAACACCTAAAATAAACACAAAAACCAATATTTTGCAGAAACAAGCATACATCTTTACTGCCAGAATGCCAAAACTAACACTGGACAATAAGTACTGTAATGAAACAAAAAAAATATGACAAAGAATCATTTACTATGTGCAAAATATTGTAGCTATGCATTAAAAGGTAGAAATATTGCTTGGCGAATTGAAAGTCCAAACAGCTTTCACAAAATGTGACATACATTACATGCATAATATCATGTTCTATGGCAATACACAAACCATAGACCAGTCATAGCTGAATTTCCCATTTACAATTATAAAATTAAAAGTACAGCTGATTGACAAACACATCGAAGTTGGCCAGATGTCAAGCATGTGATTACACGAGAGATTTGACAGGGATCACCTACCCTACTACAAGTTACTAAATGTTACATTTCAGACATTAATAAAGAATATCCAAGGACTGACAATACTTACAAAGATGCACAAAACCTTAGGTTCCCATTTTCTTTATCAATGCAATAAATCATCTATTTTAAGGATAATAATGTACCGCATGGTACATACGAGTTCATAACAACTCGTCAACTAGTATTTAGTGGTTAGCTATGATGAGTTGGGTGGTTGAACATAGATAGGCATCTTTAGGGATCATATATACAGTTTGTTAAAACTAAACTGCACCTATACTACTTGGGATGTCTGCAATCCACTTTATTTAGAATAATGAGCAATCCCTTCCTTTTAGTTTACAAGATTGAATTCAAAGCAAGGAAGCATTACCAATTAATTCCATCTTCGCCTTCGTAAGCTTGTAGAGTTCACCCTATGAATCAGAAGGGGTAAGCATCATCATACATTAATGTGGTTGGCGTTTGTTACTATCTTCTTTCTCATTGTAGCATCCATAAAATACCTTCAGCCTTTTGTACAAAATTATCTAAAAATTCTATTGCATGCCCAGAATTCTGATGAAACATATTTGTAGAATGGACTTATAAGAAGTGAGTTTACCTGAAATCCAAGACCAAAGTGATGTAATTATCTTCGTAGTATGAGAAATAAGTCACATTACTTTTTGATTTGAAGTTTGCTAAGGTGGTTCCTGAACAGATTGGAGTCAAATAGCCATTTAAAACAAATTCAAACT
Organism: Taxus chinensis; assembly: GCA_019776745.2. NCBI lineage: Eukaryota > Viridiplantae > Streptophyta > Pinopsida > Cupressales > Taxaceae > Taxus > Taxus chinensis. Next base: position 145,687,260 of record CM034147.1, on the reverse strand, counting down.
ACAGTGAACAAGTAAAAAACAATGTTCCATCTATGGTGTTTTACCTTGCAATGCTTTGAAATTAATGAATGTTTTTCCTTCAGTGTGATGTGTTACTGAAGCGGTAGACTAGGGAAGAAAAAGATGTGAAAAGACAGTGAGGGAAATTCATTGCCTAAAAAATATATATATGTAAAGAACCCTGTAAGTTTTGTCGAATACCTAGTACTCCAGGATGATAAAAGATTGTTGGGCTAGGGGAGATGTTGAGGAAAAAAAAATAATACATGAACACAAGCAAGGTTATGGTATTATTAGTGGTTGGTTGTTGTACATTTGGAAGTTAAACATGCATATCTACCAAGGTAGAATATAAATATAACATAGATGAAATTTGAAACATGATTTCTTTTGTTTGGACTTTGGAATCAGCTTCGGATTTTTTGTTTTAATTCTGCTTCAAATCTCCCCTGGTTTTTTACTTTCATAAATCTTCAGTTTCAGAAAGTTCCTCGATCTTATAAAGTCAAAACACCTAAGTTACAATCCAGTTGGCTCTGCAGCCAAATCTCCGAACATGAGAAATCGGAGATGGATTTTGTGATCACTAGTCGCTGCCCCAACATCAATTGCAGTAAAAAGAAATTATGATTGGCAATCTGAAAACAAGGATTCCTGAACTTGAGAATTATCTTAGCTGACAGAGTTCAACACAATCAGCATCATCAGGAGGTAGTGTCTGAAATCAAAAAAAATCAAAGATTTTTACCCAGCAGAATTACCTAATTCAAGAACCCCTACCCTATCAGCATTCCATTCAAAAAAAGAGGATGAACATAGCTCCTGGTAGCAAGTGGTCAAAGAAAAGAAGGCTAACGTACTCAACCTTCAAGTTTGTGGTCTCCTTGAACACATTAATCCTTTGCAGGCTGGTCATGCTTTTTTACATGAGCCTTTGGACTTGAAAAAGACCATCAAAACAGAACTTTGATGACTCAAGGTGGAACTCTTCCTATCCAGTTCTGATCCGCAGAGGAGCATTTGCAAGCCTTGAAAGATAAAAAAGTTATTCTCTCTCCCAAAATATATTTACTTGGATGCATATCTCATGTGACTCCGAGGAAGGAGCAATGCAATGCTCGCATTCAAGTCATGGCTGCTAGAAAGAGGAAAGAAAAAAATATTAATGTCTACGAATGATGAAAACTTAAAGTAGGTCAATGGGGTTCGAAAATACATCAAATTACGATAGAAATTTTTAGAAAGGATAACAAATGGGTTGTAATCTGTGATTGGACCACAGTGGAAGGATATTCTGTTTCTTGTTGGAATTGCAGCGGTGCAATATGGCCTCCTCGTGTACCTTTAAGGGCAGTGTCTCACTGTGAGATTTTATCTTTCTTACTAAGATTTCTGAGAGCCCTAAGTAGGCTCTCCCCTCTTATTACAAGGTACTATAGGATCAAAACTTTTGGATGTGCAAATCAAAGATCAAAAAGTGTTCATGGATTTAGCGAGCTGCCTCTTCCATGCTTATGTCCGATCAAGGTGGCACTCATAGGTTCTTATATAACTTCTAGATAATAGGGCTTCAAGTTCAGATTATCTTCAGATTGTCTTCAATTGCGATTTGTTAGTTCCCCAACTTCATTGCTCTTTGCAGTGCACACCAATGGTGACCCATGTCTCGGTTTCTATCCTAAATTATCAAAATTGAGCAGACTAAGGAACATTTACTTCATTAAATTAAACAAAGCCAAGCTTACAGAGAGGGAAACCATGGCAATAATCTACGCCATTCAAAAATTTAAACATTTATCTTTTGGTCAAATTTGTGTTGAGATATAACTCAGGCACTCTTTGGTAAATAAGCCAATAATCCAAGGAAGCGTTGGGAAATTTTGATTTTCAGCAGTGGGCAATGCAGGGAAGCCACTTTTAGCAGCTAACCATTTATTTTAAATAATATTTAACGAAGTGCCAATTGAAGTTCAATAAAACTTTCTCAATGCCAATGTCATCAAGATTACAGCAATACTGAAGTGGGACCAAAATATTAATGGCTATCATACTACAAGGACTCCCAAAAATTGTCAATAAGAAAGAGGCAACAAATTGTTAAAAAAATTACTTCCCAACTTTTGAGGAATTGTTGCATTTGGGGCCCTTGTCACTTTTTGGGAAGATGCATAATGCCTAAATAAGTGCCATAAACAATAGGAGAAGCTTATGAGAGGGGGGTAGGAGGGCATGCAATAGTAGAAGCGAGAAGGAAGGTGCTCTCTTAGCAGATCTGTGCTCATTGAAATTATTTTCGATGCAAGGGAATTTGAGCGGCGTGATCGACATCAGGGCTGAACCCCTCACTCAAATACTTCATGGCACTCCAGCCAACTTTGCCATGGGAAGTCAAGGTTTGTATTTTTAGGCCCTTTCAAGATTTTGTTAAAACAAAGTCGATTAGATATGTAATCATAGCTACTGAATATTTACGCAAGTGGATGGAGGTCAACGCCCTTTCAAACAACTAAATGTAAAGCCTAGTCAAATTTGTGTATAAGCACATCCTTGCCTGTCTTGTTTCCCTCTGCAACTAACACTAGTAGAAGTTAACACTTTGTGAATCATGGGGTACAACATTTATCGAAGGAATTAATGATCATGGCATCAAAATTAAAATCCATGGTGCCTAAAAGAATTTGAGTAGTGGCATGGTCGACATCAAGCCTGAACCCCTCGCTCAAATACTTCATGGAACTCCAACCTAATTAGATATAGGAAGTCAAGATTTGTATTTTTAGGTCCCTTCAAGATTGTTAGATATGTAATCGTATTTACTGAATACATATGCAAGTGGATGGAGGTCAATATCCTTTTCAAACAACTTAATCTAAGGCATTAACAAATTTGTGTACAAACACGTCATTTCTGGTTGTGTTTCCCTCTGCAACTAACAGAAGGGGACACTTTGTGAATCAAGTGCTAAAACATTTATCAAAGGAATTAACAATCATGTCATCAGATCTCAAATTCAAAGTACCTAAATGATGAATCACCAAGCTAGATTCTCAAAAAAATCGTTGCAAGCATTACGCACAAGACACAGATTGTAAAGATTCCAACAGCCTTGTAGGGTTCTAAAAAGTCTTATGAGGTAACAAAATAACACGGTTCCTTCTAGTTGAGAGATAAACAAGTTGTGATGCGGAGTTTGACGTTTCTGGGCTATCCTAGGCTTGAAGTGGGCACAAGCAATAGATTAATGGTGAGATTAAAAGAGAATAACAGTTCAATGGATATTTGAGGTTGCACACCAACAAAGGTATGGCATGAAAAGTGCCTCCAAAAGTAAAACACTACACAAGGAGCATGGGTATTGAAGTTCAATGACAAGTCCAACACAAAGCCTAAGAAACTAGCAATGCCAAGTGCGGGTCCTTCCCAAGTGGTAAAGCTGATAACAGTGCTATTTGTCTAGACCATTTGCATGGTACTCTTTGTTAAGACACAACAAATGGGTCAAATTTGTAATAGGAATGAAGGGAAAACAACATCCTCTACAAACTGTTGCAAGCGCAAGGGAGGGGAATGCCTACTCACTTCCAAGTAAGCCTAAACCTGATTTGTGGATTCAGTCAAAGAGTGCATAACTTAATATTGAGGACTAAAGAAGAAGCAAAGTATATGACAATATTCTTTCTTTTCTTGACATAATGTCTTGATGGAGAAGGATATGAAGTTTGAACATATAAAAACACACTTTTTTTTAGCAGAGTGGGGTTGGATAAATTGTCTTGGAGAAGAGTTGGTGAATTTCTAGCTAGGACATCCTAATGTAGAGATGGATTGCATCCAGGTCTGTTCGGTTAAAGGGAAGCACGATGTCTTGTTTTGATGTCCAAGCATTGGATATCAAGACATCTTGCTAGGACATGCAATAGACAGCACCAAGAGATATGATTAAGACATTCAAATACCATGACATAGGTCATCTTGTAAGGATTCAAAATTAGCAGAAGGCAGGATTCAATTAGGACATTTGGTTGAGATAAAAACTAGGACACTTCAGACCATAGTAATTTCACCCTGGAAAAAGACAGGACTAAAACATCAATAGCAAAAGCATAGGTTTCAATCAGTCATACTGCCTTGCATTCAGTTGGGTAGCCATAAATAGTAAAAATAAACAAGACAAGCTAAATGATGTAATGTGTCCAACCATATATAAACTAAGGCATGACACCCCAGATGCAAGATAAAGTTGAAATAAACTTCAGATATGCTTTATTACAGAACTATTGAGGAGCGTATCTAGCAATAAGGGGCCATTAACTAACTCGTAGAACTGGTATTAGCAGTCAACCAATCACATCAAGGAGAAAGCCATTGAAAATTTCAAAATGTAATAGTCATCTTTTGAAGATAGCGAGTACCGTTGGCTGATGTGTCGCATTATTATAAATAGTTTTGCTCTTTGATGAGTTATGATATTTTGCTCTAAATAAGGAAGATATGTCCTGCAGATAATGACTTGACAATGCTATAAATATGTATATGAAGGTCTCTTTAGAGGAAGGATCTTTAGGTCGTGATGGTCATGCTCAGGAATGACTGCATGTGCATCAATTATACTACTATAATCTTATGGGTAATCTGGACCAGCTTTGGCCACCTGCTTTTCTACATTTCAGTAGGCTGTTATTATATTTGTTGGATGAGCATGCAGCTCTCTATATAGATATAATTGGTCATGGTCTTGATAGTTGTTATGATAGTGATGATAATGTTCGATTGATGATTAGGTATTATTAATTTTATTGGGAATAACCTATGAATCTCTGAATGCTCAAAGTTTTCAATCGGAAGTGGGTTTCTAAGAAATTGCTTGGGTCCTAGGCTCCTAGATAAATATGTTCTTCAGGGTTATATTGATTGGTTGAAAGGCTCGAAAGAAAATTTTATGTTGTGGGGATGATATATGCCATACTAGATTCAACCATTTCCCAAAAAGGAACAAAATGGATCCAAGGGGATTCACATGACATTGGATCCCTGCCTACATAGGCTTCGGATAGGTCAGTAATTCGGCTATCATATTTACTTTAGCCTCCTCCTTTATCCCAGTCAAGGAACTTTTCTATTGGCATTAACAGGCACAACGGGGCCTATCTATTCTCTATAGTAGATCCACCGCCACCCCCCATCAACCCCCTTCATCGATGGGTCCCCAGCATCCAGCATAGGACATGAGGTCTCATTCATAACTCTGACAAATACCACTTAGGAATAGATCCCGCGAAGATAATGCAGTGGAGTAGAGTAGAATTCCAATCAATGGTGTATTCGTTCGAATGGTGTACCGGAATAGATATAGTAGGACAAAATGGTGTACCAGCCAAGTGCGTAGAAATCCCATATATAGAGAGGGGGGCCCATATAGAGATAGAGATCGGTTGAGTTCCTTGCCCAAGTGTCTATAGATAGATAGGGGCCCCCTCTTTATATATGGGCAGATAGGGGTTGTCTTTATATATAGGGGTGGGATTGAGTTTGGCTACTATCTTAAGTGAAACAAAGATGTTCAAGCAAGCTTCCTTTTGTGTTTCGAACTTCATTCTGATATATAGGCCACTCCACTTACCATAGTGTCTCAAAACTTTGCCATCCTACCCCCCCCCATGGGACCTTCTGATCCAGGCCATGCTGCCTCCAAGAACAAACAATGCCTCAATTGCGAGATCAAAAAACAATTGAGGAGGTTGACTATCTTCTATTCCCTATAGTTGATACTCAGTTGAGGACAGCCCACCCCCAACCTTAGCTTAAAAGATTTAGATATAGATATAGATATAGTAGTAGTAAACATTCAACCTTGTCCCCCTTTTTTCAAATTTAATATCAAGTGTAAAGGATCGGAAAATGGCGAGTTCGGGGGAGAATGGAAGGAAAATCCATGCAGGCAGCGAACACAGGCAAGGCCGCGGACAGAAGCCGAGAGGGCTCGTAGGACACAACAAAGGGAAAGACTGGTCACGGCCTGGCCGCGGGTGGTTTCTGGGCTGGCGGGGGTGAGATCGGTAATGGTGGTTGGTATAAGAAGGTGGAGGAGCAGAGCCCTAATCCTAGGGTTCCAAAATCCGTCGGGATTTCAACGAGGATGGGGGGGCAAAACAAAGAAAATAACAAAAGCATTGGAGGCGGTACTACTGGCCATTGTGGCCCGAAACATCCCTAAAAGACTTCTTCTTTCAAAGACATGCTGGAAAACAACAGCCGCCACTCCTTGGATAAACAAACAGCAAGTAATCTGTCCTATCTAGTCAATCTAGCCGAGGATATTCCATCTGTTATCATCGAGAACCCTGAAGTGGAGGAATACTTCAAAAATTTATCTTGGGATGCAGTGATTGGTAGGTTTAACGGGTTTTGGCCTTCCTCCTCCGCACTGTACCAGTGGATATTCGAAACTTGGACCAATAAATGTGAAATATCCCTCTGTTCTAAGGGCTTTTTCATTGTACATTTTAGAGAAGTTGAAGACTATCAGCGATGACTGACAGATGGTCCGTGGTTCTGGGGACATGCGGGTTTATTTATAACTCCATGGTTTCCAAATTTCGATCCGAACACATATTCGGTTGCCAAAACACCCGTTTGGGTTAGGCTCCCTAACCTCCCCTTGCATCTATGGTACGCCCTGGAGGACATTGGTAATGATTTGGGCAAGTTTATCAAAGAAGACTTGGATAGAACGCATTTGGGTCTGTGTTTGTTTGCCCATATATGCGTTGAAATCGATTTGAGCAAAGGATTGCCAAATCGGATCAATCTTAAATTTGGCAATTTTCAACATATCCAGATATTAGACTACGAGAATATTGCATTCCGATGTAGATTATGCAAAAAAACGGATCATCTACAAGCTTCTTGTCCCGTCAATAAAAACCATAAATCTACAAAAAAGAATGGATCGACTTCTTCAAGCGGATGGGGCTCTGTTAACCCGGATTTGGTATCCACTTCGAATTTTAAGGATGTTCCGAATAATCCGACCCCCGTGAATAAAGTAGCCACAGAGAAGGAAGATACTGAGATGGGAACTCCGGAAAATCACATGATAGTAGGTGGAATGAAAAGGGGACATACTTTGAAAAGTTCAAAATCAGATCGGGATTTTGTGTCAAATAAAAGGATTGCTTCGGCAATTTCTAGTGACCTTGCGCTGGTTATCTCGACTAACCAAGGCAAGTGATTCGAAGTAAAAAAGCGAAGAAACAAAAAGGGTCGAATGGGCAGCATTGAGGATTATTTTCCATCGCACGGTGGTAAGTAATTTTTTATTTAGGTTGTTTTGGTTATTCTAATGCTTTTGGAAGTTGGTGTTCAGTTGTAGTTGTTGTTTACTTTTGGCTTTTAAAGCATGTTGCCTTCCAGAAGATCTGGCCTCTGCTTTATTAATAGGGAACGGGTCCCTTCAACCCGCTTTATCAATCAAAAAAAAAAAAACATTCAACCCTATCTTGATATGGGGCTCTTAATTGACAAAGGTTGGCCAACTAAATATAGACACCCTCCTATATGCTCCATCTGGCAATCATCAACCTTTCCAAGTATGGACAATAAACTACATTCGAGCTGGGGGTGGAAATCACCAATGCCCTATCCAAGTATGTACAATAAAAACATGCATTCGAGTAGTTATACAAGTCTGGGGCTAGGAAGAGGACAAGACAGATGAACCTTTCCTTCAAAGATAGAACAATAGAGAGCCACCCTATATATAAGGGGGGCAGGCTTAAGTGAAGGCAAGAACACCGAAAGCCCCTATCTCTATATGGGTCAGTCTACTGGACCTTATCTAATGGTTACACAACAACCTCTGAAAGGAAAATCCAAACAAGGAGGGCAACAAGTGGGAGAAATGGAAGTTTGGGCTCTAGAAGGTTTTGATGTTGCTTATATTTTACACATGATGGGTAGTAATGATGGCGTTTCTTATCAATTAATTTCAACTCAATTTTAATAATATTTCTCAACGTAGGATCCAAATGTACAAGTCAGCTTCAGTCAATTAATCAATCTGACCAAGCAAAAGAAAAAAATAAAATTGAATCGCAGGTGCACTGAACAACCTCTGAAAGGAAAATCCAAACAAGGAGGGCAACACGTGGGAGAAATGGAAGTTTGGGCTCTAGAAGGTTTTGGTGTTGCTTATATTTTACACATGATGGGTAGTAATGATGGCGTTTCTTATCAATTAATTTCAACTCAATTTTAATAATATTTCTCAAAGTAGGATCCAAATGTACAAGTCAGCTTAAGTCAATTAATCAATCTGGCCAAGCAAAAGAAAGAAATAAAATTGAATCACAGGTGCACTGAACCTCAAGTAACCATATCAAGTCTTTACCAAATTATGACATACTTTGAAAGTCCCTCCAATGAGGTCATTACCTAAGAAAGCACCAAAGTCATCCTCCTTGTAGTCCTTGCAACACAATATCCACTATTTCTGCAGATTTATATCAGTAAAGTAGGTGTTTTCTGCATTCAGTTCCATAGTCACCTGGAGACATAGCAGTAGAGATACTGGCACAGGCACAGGGATGCCATTTAAACCAGGGTATGCAAGTACATTGGTAAGGATGTGACTATATTATATATAAATATAAACGCCATAAGATGTGGGTATAGGGCCAGGTACATGGTCCGCATCCCTACACAGGAATTTCATGATGACTATGGCATTGACTCACTAGTAATGTAAATTCAGAGACTAAATAAGCTTTCCAAATAATTTACAAAATGCTAACCTCAATGGAGGTTAGGATGGGATAAAGTTTCATCAATAATTTCCAATAAATGGAAAACCCCTACTTAAGGATTTTAAATCTAATTGTAGGGACTGCTTGAAGGAATTTATAACCAGAAAATAATTATACTGTTAAGGAACAAAGTGAAGCTCGAGATGTCTTGGAAGAAGGCTCCCTTATCTAAAACTTAAAAGACTTTTCACAAAGATCTCAATACAACAAAAAACTACACAAAGATCCAGCAATTGTGAAATAAGATAGATAACTAAATGGTACTATTGCCCTCTATTACAAAAATGTGAAACAAGCAGACAGGTAGTTTGTTGGAAGATTCTTTACTCTTAAAGAATAAGCACCTCATAAACTTTGGTTGCACTTGATTGTGGACGCTGCTTGCAACCGCACAAAGATCCAACAATTGTATAATAAGATGGATATCTAAATGGTACAATTGTCATCTGCTAAAGAGTTGTGAAACAGAACTACCCTTGTACCTATGAGCAAGTCAGAAAAATCCAGCAGCAAGGGAAGCATCAAACTGGCAAGATGGTTTTTGAGATTTTTGCCACAGACTTGGACTGCTACCGATCAGGGCTGAAACAATGTCCTGCGCTTATTAGGAGGTCCAAGTTCAGAGCCAGGATATGTAAAAAATCTCCAACAGTGGATATACACAACTCACAAGAGACCAGGCGATCCTGGTGATCCGGGGAATACACATCAATGACAGAAAGAACCATCCCATCCTTGTGAACCGTAGATGGCCATTAGCCTCACTTCTGGGAACCCATCAAAGAGGTTTCCCCTGCCCCAATGGGCATCAACCCAATAGTCTTACCAGCTAATCCCAATAGTCTTACCAGCTAATGCCTAAAAGCACATGGTAATTCTCCTTTTAAAAACATCCCAATGATTTCAGACAAAACATAAAAAAGATAGCAGTGGGATATTTAACTAAATAGATCCCACGAAACCAATGATTTTAGACAAAACATAAAAAAAGATAGCAGTGGGACATTTAACTAAATAGATCCCACGAAACAAAACAAAAAAATGAAAAAAAAAAAAAAAAGAAACGGAAAAACAGAGCAATCAATTAACTTACTGCTGGGTGGTCCATTGAATATCACATAAAACTCGCTCATTCCATCATTTATCATCTCCACCTTGTAGTCCCCCATCATGCTGTTCAATCCAGAAATTTTGAATTTAAATAAAACAGAAAAGAGCTTATCAAACTTAATCCAAAACCCATTGAGACAAAGAAAACCAATGACAGATACGCCTGAAGATCAAGAAAAACAATAATAATAAATTGCTTACAGTTTCATGACATCCATTTCTCGCCTCTTGCTTGGAGAAGACATTGCGCTGCACTAAATCCTGCCACCAAACCTCAACAGAAATCTATAACACCCAACACCCACCTCCAAAACAATGATTTAATGCACACCCAATATTAGCATACCACCACCTCAATTATTACTATCCCCACAAAGTTTCTTTGATCCACAAAATTCGCAGATAATCACTGTGAACAATGAAAGAACAGAAATAACTTTATAAGATTCCTGATAGATTTTCAGAGGACCAAATAAACCCAGGAAACACGGAATATTTCTTCTTCCCTTTTCTTTCCTCTACCCACAGTAAGAAATACAAGAAGCTTAATCGTTTACTTATATGTTCAATTATTACTACACTGTGCATCTAAACTATGTATCAGATGGCCAGGGGTGAACTGGGGTTAAGTTAATCTGGGTTAGGAGTTCTACTGTGTTGAGGATCTGCCACGTTGGACAATAATTGATTGTGTTGCCTCGAGGGTGTGGTTTGAACCTGGTCGGCGTTATTGAATTCATTCTCTCTGGTTAAGATTTTTGGGGAGAAAAAGGTTTATTTTCCACGCAAACCGAGGCTGATAATTGTTGAATGGATTATGGGATGACTTTGAGTTAAATGCTATTAAAAAATGTTTGGTTTTTAAAGAGTTAAATTAATTTTATATATTTGTTTATATATATTATAAAATAATTTGTTTATTTAATTATTTATTTAAGTGGGTTTGCATATGTTTTTTTAAGAGTTCCACACCTGGAATTTTGGAGGAGGTATGGTTGGAGTCAGATGTGACTTGTAGTTAAAAATTATTTTATGTGTATTGTTCATGTTGTTAATAATTTCGAATATATGATAATTTAATGAAATTAGTAAAATTTTATTTGTGGTAAATGTATTATCATAATTAGTAGGTTATACGATAGTATAAAATTAATTTGTAGTTGTTTCGGCAATTATGTTCAATTTGAAGCATTTTCTGGATCACATTCTACAACACTCTGCGCAAAGAACATGGGATTTAATTCATGTCATAACATTTTTGGCATGGGGTCGTCTTGTCATTCAATCCTTTAGAAAAACGTTTGTTATTTAATATTATTATGGAATCAATGTTAATTTAATGTTGTTATGTGAAATTTAATGAATATTTTATTCATTAGAATTTTTCAATAAAGGATTGGCAGGGCTTTGAGGTTTTTAAAGAGGCAGGTATATTTGAGATTCTTTGGAGAGGCACGAGCAGTACAACAAAAAGTAGGGTCGGCGCTAGCACACAAAGATGTGGAGACATGACTATGCATCGCTGATAAAAATATTACTAAGATTTTATTTAATAGGCTTAAGAGTATCTAACTTCTCTATACAAATATTGTAAATATATTTTATATAATTTGACCTATTTAATTAGGTGTACACACTTTAATTCTAATAACTAGTATATTCTACATATTTTGATATATCCCACATAATGTTATATATAAATATTAAAAATTGTTTCAAAATTATATTAAGTTAAACTCTATAAACCTTCTTTTTAGACTTCTTTTACTACTAATTGTTATTTACAAATAAAATATGTGTGTGTGATATATATATATATATATATATATATATATATATATATATATATATATATATATATATATATATATATATATATATATATATATATATGGCTTATAAAATGCTATTAATAATACTAACATTACCGGTCAAGCACTCAAAAATAACGGCACTGTAGAAGGAATACGTGATGAACCTTCTCTTTCTTGCAAAATTAAAAAACTTGTATAATAAAAATTAACTATGATTTTTTTTTTAAAAATAAGGAATTAAGACAAAGGGCCAAAAATCTAAACCTAGAATGCCATATATGGGAGAAATATTAAATAAATCAAAGTGAAAGTACACATGCACATTGAAAAAGTGGTGCTTAACACACCATTTCCAAATCTGATATTATGCTCATTAGATAGGTGGTTGTATCGGATTGCATCCTTAGAATTTATTTTTTAAATCTCAATCACATTTTAAAAAGGGAGGTTAATTTTTGAATTTCTCTTTCCCCCAATGAAAAGATAGGTTGGAAGATGCTTTTTCCAGAGGGAAGATGCCTTTATTGGTGCCACCAAATGCCTTTGACTTTAATAAGTAGATGCATTTCCATTCATATGGATTAGGTAGCAAGTTAGCTAAAGCAATTGAAAAGTTTGTATTATCGTAAAGCTTAAAATTTTGACAAAAAAATGGTCAAAAAGAGGTTATTGGTTTGTGAAGTTAGAGAGTTTATTAGAGAGTAAGTCTTGATGAGAGTAAACTTTGATGACATAGGGATATTCTGTACTTAATTTAAGGAATAAATATTAAAAGAGGAATAGAAATGTTAAATCTTTGTGGAGAATGTTGTAGAATATTTATTAAAGAAATTTGAACTTGAAATAAGTAATTAGAGTTACGATGATCGTCACTTACAATTTTCGATATAATAGTAGAAAGTTAGCTCGCGATCATACAAAGGGGGTCAGGGAAATAGTTGTCTCTCCTCCACTTGTATTTGATTTAATCTAAATTGAATTAAATCATATTTCAGAGTAATTACTGTAACAAATGATATTCTGATAATTATGTACAGTATGCACAAACAATAAGAATTCATCAATCTAAAACCCTAAGTAAACAAGGCCATGATATGGCAAATACTGTCGAAGGTAATTATTTTTGCAATGTGGAGGAGAATTCTATGGAAAATAATGAATTAAATGCAAAAACAATGCTCCTAAATTTTTGATTTGTTTGTGAAGTGAATATCTTGCATGCACCAAAGTGTCAAATTAAAATGTAAACTATTTGAGCATGTGTTACAACAATGGTCATTGGTATCAAAGTCCTTTTTTCTAATTGCAACATGTAGATGGCCAAACTCATGCCATAGCTAGAAATTAATTATACAACATTGTTTGATTATTACATACACAAAATCAATGATGTGAATGAATCTATTTACATTTGTTGCTTCAGATTAAGAATTCAGCGAAAAAAACATACATCATCAATTCTACTTACCCTAAAAAATTGATGCCCTCTAAGTCATTTTTACAATTGTATAAGATGGGTAACATATTTAGGCAAAAGTTGACAATTATAGAGTAGAAGAAGACAGACCGTAAGAACTCATCAACAATAGTTTAAATTACTGTCCACACAATGAAATAAAAAGTTTTACATAAATGTGACACATGTCAAACCATTTCTTTTGATTATTTTGCAATATCTCCAAGTTAGATTAAAATTTAAAAAACAAACAATGATAAAATACATGCTCAGGTGCTTTTATGAAATTGCAATGAAAAAAAAAGCTTAGAATATAATCAAATACAACTAAAAATGCACATAACTAAAGAAGAGTGCATTAGCATAGATTACTTCAATTCACTGGGGAAGTGACTTATTAGAGCAATTGCTTCCATTTTCTTTCGATACTTCATCCACAACTTCCTAATAAGGTTCAAGTTGTGAGATTCTTAAAAGGAGAACACTACTAAATAAATGCGGATCAAAGCTATTTAAATTCACTTATAGCATATGTAATATGTCCCATTTTTTACGCAATAATCAAGAAAATAATGATTTACTATAAATAAGATAGAGAACAAAATAGAAAATGCAAACTTGGAGTTGGCAGTGTAGTTACTCATGCTCTAAAATTCTGATTTAAACAACACACAAATATAGATCTTCTCCATTTTGTATTTTCTCGAGTTATAATTAAATTAAATTCAAAAACTGCAGGAGGAGAAAATTGTGGAAGGTCTTCATACTAACATTTAGCACTTTCACCTATAGATCTGCTAGATCCGTGAGGTTCGGGAACTAATGAATTGTTATTTTTGTGAATTTGAATCTTCAGCAATTTTCATAGCAATTTTCATGAAACAAAATAAAATTGCAGAGCCAAATAAACAAAACATAAAACTGGAAACAATGGGTCTCTTCTTCTCATCAACCCATGTCAAATTCCATGGAACGTGATGACAGAACTGCGAATATTCAAGTATGTCCCTATTCTAAACAGAGGATCTGGCAATTCACACCTTATGTTTTATAAATCTCACTATGGAAAAAGATGATTAGGCCTTACACCATTGAAAGAGTCAATCTTAAATTATAACAGGAAAAAATATTAGATAAAAATGTTCAATTGATATGAAAATCCCTAGCCAGAACTTTTACATTGATAAAAACTTACAGAAGCCTTGTCTCTCCTTTGTGAAGCGGGAGCTAACTCTTCTTGTAATGAATTTATCTTCTCATCAATCACCTTTAGATCTTCCTCAAGGGACTTAATCCTGTTTCATGCACCTTCCTCGATGCATCTAAATCCTCTCCCAAAAGTTGCAAGTCAAAATAAGTATTTCAATCTGGTGTGATATTGTCCTGATGTAGTTTTAGGAACATAAAAAATTACAGTTTAAGATATACACAAATAGAAACAGCCCAACTCAAAATAACACAATCCTAATCTAAGTTTAACACTTCGAGTGGGACAGGACAGAAAAAAATACATACCTTAAAACAGTCCTGAACGAGTTCTTTCTCTCCCATGGAGTCCTAAAGTTTAGCCTGCACAACTTTATGTATAATAACCTTCACTCTTATAGTTTTGAGTTGTTTTATTTCTCTGATCATGTGCTTCTCCTCTAGCAATGTGGAGTATTCTAAACTGTAAACTTTGTATATGTTCAAGACAAGAAGATGGGGGAAAATTGCAACAAAGTCAATAGAAAACATAGAATACTCCACTTCTGCATCAATCAACATAAATTTTAACTCTGTTTATAGATGTAATTTGGATCTTCTAGCACTGGCAATGATATTGACCAACATAATATTGATTATTAAAAACAACGGCAAAACATATGTTTGATAAATGGAAAACATACCCTTCTATTAAACTTTTCATAGCAATTTTCATTTGATGTGCACCAAATAATAAACACCTCAGAAATTCCCCTTATGTGGAAAGCATATACATCCTACCAGCAATTTTGATTAACATTCATTCGCCATGTTAGAGTGCTCAAATTGTTGTTTGGCCTCCAGATGTAACCGCAGCACACTGTAAGACTCCCTTGCCGTGCTTGAGAACTCAAACTGTTGCTCTGTATCCAAATACTTTGGATTTACTCCTTTGTACCGAGAGTATGTCGGACATAGTTGACTGAATTTATCAATCCCAATCTTCCTCCTTTTAGTGATACTCCCATTGCATATAAATTATGTTTCTAACATTCAGAAGGGGCATGTGAAGGGTCATTCAAAAAATAAATATCAATACTATTTGTACCAAAGGAAAACATCAACAACCTTCCCAACTCAGAGCCTGACATGACATAACAATGTGTTGATGAGACAAACATTAAATGTTATGTACATTTTTCATCAAAATTATAGTTAGAAAGTAAAAATTGTGCAATATTCCTTAATAACGGGAAGTAGAATATTCTCAAAAATTTATGTAAAACTTTACAAAAATAAGTTATCTGAACACATGGCATATTGTTATTGATGAATAAAATAAAAGCAATAGTCAAGGTGAAACCAATATACTTGCCTTTGGTAGTATAATAAAAAGGGATGATGACTTAGTTGATTATGTGCAACATGTGAGTGAGTTGGACTGTGTATCTGCTGGAACAAGCTAAGAACAAGTTGTCAAGGCTCAATGAGGGTTCGGAACCCTAAGAATGTGTAAGACAAAAGCACCTGAAGGAGGACAAGAGTGTCTTGGGCACTAGTGATTGATTTGGGCACATGTGTCTACTCAAATGTCTGGAACCTGATCTTTTATGGGTCGGAGGAGCTTCGTTGTTAGTCTCTATTTATCACTCTGGCGTTGCCTTTAGATCTTCAGTCATACCTATAACCTGCAAAACAAATGTCTACCTTCACATGCCCACAAACCATGTCAAATATAATAAAAAAGATGCACAATGTGGAGTCGGACTGACTCTGGTGGTCACCCGAAGAGTGAACTTATGACTGAGTGTCGCACTATATCTCAGACTCCATGTAGTTCTATATGCTTGTGTGTGAAATGATGCCCTAGGTTGCCCTTGTGCAAGTTGCACGATGATAGAGGGCTAGATATATATTGTACCAAGTATGTTGAATGTGTGTGATGGAATAGAGTGACATCCCCTCCTATGTTGTGTATGCAGATCAATGCAGCCCTTGTCCCTTGTATGAATGTGTTAGATGTAATCTTTTGAAGTGCTCTTGTGCCTTTGTGCAAGCTTAGGTGGTGATAGATAATGCTTATAGTGTTTGCCCTTTATTAGAGAGAAGTAACTAAGTATATGTGTCTGTGTGTGTGTGTGATTCCCTTGTTTGAATTTCATAATTGACAACTGAAAAGCCAACCCAAGGTGTTAAAAGGTGACCAAAAAGTTAAAAGGACCCAAAAGGGTAAGAAGAAGAAAGAGAGGGATGTCAGCACCCAGGAGGGACAAGAGCGCCTAGGCGCTTCTGTCCTAACTAGACGCTAGTGTTTAAGGATATCAAAAGGTAAATCAGTCAAGTGTTAGTAGGATTGTAAGATGTGTAAAACAAAAGGATGTTCAGTCAAGTAAAGTGCAAAAGATAAAGCAACCAAAAGGCCAAAAGGATTTCTTAACCACTAGTTTTTTTGCTTAGGAATCATGTATATGTTAGTATGTTATAGGACCTAGAAATGTACCCAAGTGCATAGATTTTGTGTCTACATTTGCCCCCACTTTATGTTGTTGAGTGAATACTCAATAGCATAAAGTAGACAGAAGATGCGTACCTTGTAAACCGAAGAGAAGTGTAGTTGATAGCGTGTCGAGTGGACAAGTAGTCATATGAAGCATGAAGTGATCGTAATGTGAAGCATGCCAACTATGAAAGGGAGGTAGACCCTAGGGTTGAAGTGTATGTGTAGTACTGGAGCTTGTGCTTGTATATGTGAACTGCTTCTTATTGCTTGTAAGGACAAACTTGCAAAAGAAAAGTGAAGAGAGTAGTTAAAGTTCCATATATGAAAAAATCAAAGTAAGGTATGTGAATAAGTATGCAAAAGTAGTAGATAAGGAATAGATAGTGCACATGATGTATAAAAGAGTAAAGGATATATATATATATATATATATTGTTTTTCCTTGGAGATGTTGCTGGATTTGAGTTTCTTGTTGTCGAAGGGCAAGTTTTTTGGGAAATCTCACGCCAAGAGCGATTAGTTTTTGGGGGCGATCTTCACGCCAATGAACGAGTTGTTTGGGCGATCTCATGCCAAGAGAAGAGTGTTGGGGAGAGAGGTTTGTTTCTCTCTCCTTCGATGACACTTCTCAAATAAGTGTCACTACAGATTTGGCATGTCCTGATTTGTAACCGATATTTGTAACTGAATTTGTAGCCAGTTGAATGAGTTTTGTAACTGGAGTCAAGTGCCTGATACTATAGAACTATACTGTAAACTACTAGACAACCATGCTGTAGTACAGAGAAAATGTCTAATTTTCCCCCCAGGACACTAAATGCCCAGGAGTGCACACAAGCGACCATCATTCTTGTCTGATAATGGGCCGCTAGTGTTTGCTTTGTAATTTGTGGTCCAAGTCTAGATTCTTAGACCAATCTGTGACTGTGTGCTCTGGCCAATGTATGTACTGTGCTATGTTATGTTCTGAAGCTGTGATCTGCTGGAATGATGATTTGTTCACCCCAATAGATGTCCCCCTTGTTTGGGGTGCATGCTGAGGAATGTGGGAGGAGGCGGCGCCAAACGAGAGGACCTGAAATTGATATGCATATCTGAGATTAGATACCTATAGGGCGTAGGGGATGGGCATGGTAGAAACCAAGACATGTGCAAACAATGTAGGCTAGAAACAAGTGTCAGTGTAAAAATAGATAGCATGCCATGGAACACAATGAAATAAGCAACTGTGAATACAAGAGGTACCGCAAAAAATGGGTTGTATACATGGGACATCACTCACAATGTCACAAGACAATCGGGGCCAAAATGGTGAATAACAAACAATGATCAATCAATGACATATGGCATAGCCCGTAAATAGTGACAAACAATAGCAAGCAAAAAGTGACAGATAATCATGGGTGTATAGTATCCTGTAAGGAAAATGCTACACATGAAGTACCCATTAGCATGTTAGAAAGATAAACAGTCCAAGCATGTATATATCAATAAAAAGTAAATTATAGTGACTAGAAGTAGTAAATATTATAAAAATATGACTTGTTAGTGTGTAGTATGAGATTAATAAAGGTAGATGCCCCCAAGAGCCTCGGTGGGACTCGTAAACAGCAGTGTTGAGCATCATGCCTCGTGTAAGAATATGTGAAAGTCTTGTATTCACCTCAAGAGACCACATGAAGGTGCATGTGTGTATAGAAAAAGATAATGATATATTAAGTATCCAACTAGCGTACGAAACAAAGTGTAACATGTAAATAATATAAGCTAACAAGAGAAAATATAACTAAGATGTGTAGATGTCGTATGAAAGTGATGGTGTGTTGCGATATGCAATATGTGTAGATGAGAGGGGTTGTGTTACCCTCCAATGGATGTGCATGAGATGAGGTTTGTTGTAGGAATGCTCCCTCAACAATCAATTATGAACCGTAGAACAAGAGTGTGTCATCGAGTGGCAAAGGTATTGCATGTGATTGAGTGTAGATGCTAGCAAATATTTATCATGAAGCACAAAGTGCGAAGTGTAGTAGATAAGTTATGATTAGACGATAGAGATAGCCAAGAGTGATGGAAGGGGGATAAAGTGTAAGGACCCCCAAGTGTGAGAGTAAGGCTCATTTAATGCCCTCAATAGTCATCTATGATCCTTTATAGCATGAGTGCATCATCGGGTGGTAAAGGTATTGCATGAGATTGAGTGTAGATGCTAGGAAAGATTTACCATGAAGCACAGAGCGTGAAGTGTAGTAGATAAGCTATGAGTAGAAAATAGAGATAGCCAAGACTGATGGAGGGGGGGGATGTGATGCCCCCTAACTGTGCGAGCGATAGAAAGCTATCTGAAAATAGTGAAGAGTAAGGTCCCCTTATTTGGTATCCAAGGAGGAGAATATGACCGTGGTCTAGGACCAGTGGTGTAGGAGAATATATATATTTGTGTGTGTATGTATGTATGTGTGTGTGTGTGTGAGGGAGACCGATGTGGTAAATGAGGTGGAGAACAATTATAAGAATGGGCTACCCGAGTAGGATACTTAGGCCGACGGGATGGACTCATGGAGCGGTGAGGATGACGGGGTCATGATGTAGGCCTTGTATGAATGGGAGAGCTAGGTGTAAAGATAGACTTAGAATTGAGAAGTGCAGAAGGCCTAGATGTCGTGATTGGTGTTGAAATAGAGGAAAAAGTGGGCCGAGGTAATGGTGTACGTGGTGGAATAGCTTTGATGGTGACAACTTTCTTATTGTGAATGAAGTTGAGACACAAGTGGTTCATGGAAAAGATAGCTTGTGTGGCACGGAGCCAAGGAAGACCTAAGAGCATATCAAAACCTTTGATTGAGGGTGCCATAAGGGATGGAAAATCATGGCGAGAGGCATAACTATAGCTAGAAGTAAGCATAAAATTTAGGAATTAGATATGAAATTTTAGAGAGTGGATAGTTGATAGTGATGAAGAGTGCAAGATAGAATACACCAATAGGAGATGATGGATTGATCATGGTGTTATTGACAGTATGAGATCCGATAGCAACATTGATGTGCAACATGTAAAAAGAAAATGTATCATGATAATCGTGATCAAAGAATGTGATGAGTGGTGGAGATGCACCATTATTAGAAACTATAAAATCAAGAGCCCCCGATAAAGGAGGAGGAACAACATGAAACTTATGATTAGATGAAGAATAAAAAACTTACTTGTAATGTTTAGGTAATTGGTATTTAAATATTTTTAGTTTTTTATTTTCATTGATTGGTGTAGATTTTGTGGGGTTAGGGAGATCGATTGCATTGTTATCGATGAGATATTGAATAATATGCCTGAGTTTGAAACATCGATTAGTTGAATTCCCGACACATTGATGACAGTCACATCTAGAATTTACATCATAATTGCAGCCTTTAGGGAGATATGGTTCAAGATCTAGTGGTGATGGAAGCATAATAATAGTTGTTTTGATAGGTTATGGAAATAGAAGGTGCAGAGCATAAGGAAATTTTGTGAATGCATGCTTTAGAGGTTTCCATTGAAGATTTTTAGGAGTAGAAACAACGTTAACAATAGATTTTTCTTCAGTGGGCTTAGGAGATGGATTTAAATTATATTTTTTCTTAAACTGATTAGAAGATGAAGCATGATTGTGATACTTTATCTTTCCCATAGATAATATTTTTATTTCATGTAACTTAAGCGTATGGCATAATTGATTAAATGAGGGAGAGGTTTCAAAGATGACACTCTCTTTTAAAAAAGATAAAATACTTTGTACAATAATATCTTGCAATTTCGAGTCCTCAAGTACATTGGTCATCTTCGATAAATTGTTCTTATAGTGTAATACATAGTTAGCTAGATGCAAATTTTATCCTTGTTTGATTTTTACAAATTGAACATAGGATATCCTAGAAACGATATTAATTTAAAAATTTGCAATAAAAACATCGAATAAATGTGTAAATGATGTTACCAAATGAACAGGTAGATCATAAAACTAAATCATAACATAATCTTGGAGAATTATAGGAAAGAGATTTGCTAGTAAAGTATGATCATCCATATAATTGAGACATGTCACATAAAAATATTTGAGATGCTCTTTATGGTCATAATGGCCATTGAAGGTGGGTGGGTAGCTTACGATTGATGAAGTTTGGAGGAAGTGCATAATTTGAAATAGTGGCTGTGAAAGGAGTGTGAATGAGTAGGGTGGAATCAATATATGGAGATGCATGAGAAGTAGCTCGCTGAAGTTGACATATTTTAACTTAGAGATCTTGATAGAGAGAGTTTTAATCTTGAGTGCCAGAGAAAGAGGAACCAAGTTGTGTATTAGAAACATTGAGATGAAGTAGTGGAATGGTGGACGTAGGAATGGAAGTAGGAATAGAAGTAGGGATGGAAAGTACAGATGGAAGTAGGAATGTTAAGAGGTTGGGTGGAGGCCATGACAGCCAACGAATAAACTACAAGAGGTGAAGAAGTATCATCTCAAGAGTGTTTAGTTGTAAGTGATTTAAAAAAACTATGGATAGTATTACTTATGTTAAATACTAAGATATGTTACAACAAGTAAATATGATAGTAAAGTACATAAATGACTCAAAAAAAAATCAAAGTAAGAAAAACCCTAAGTATAATGAAAATTTAGAACCTTTAGCTAATTTTTTAAATATCCTGGTAATATATGAAGGTGGAATACTGTTAGAATGGTAGCACATGACCTTAAAACCAAACCCAAAAAAGTATAGGAATGTAGGTGGAGCAAGGACCAGGGCACCTCGAATGGTACTAGGGTGCTTATGCATTAGAATCCCTTCTTAGATGCCAGGGTCTGCACATGAGCTGGGAAGATAAATTTTACAAGGTCCCTGGTTGGTCTGAAACCCTCATTGATTATCACTAGCCTTTCACACAACTCTCGTATATGTTGTCAATAACCTGTAATAAAGAGATCACCTATAAAACCATTAAAATAACATCACATCCTAAAAAATTCAAAATGAGGGGTCATACTGTCCTCAAATTCCAAACACATGAAATTACGACTAAGTGGTACACTACATCTCAGATCCAATATAGTTCTATTTATGTGTATGTGGAATCGTGCCTTTGGTGGCTCTTGTGCGAGTTGCACTTAATAGCGAGAAAAATAGCTAGATGTAAAGATATGTCATAGATATGTGCATGGAATAAAATGAAATCCCCTCCTATACGTGTGGTGTATAAAACTAGCCATTGTCCCTTTTAATGGTGCTAGATGGATGCAATTATGCTCTTAGATTCTTGTGAGATATAACCTTAAATGATAGTATAGATTCTTAGATCTTGGTCCCTTAATTTGTGTAACATCCTCATTTTATACATTAGAACAAGTAATTTTTTTTTATTTTTTTTTGATAAATGCTTCCTGGTTCTAAATACATAATTTAGAACTCACAAATCAAAACAACCATTCTTATAACAAGTAACCATATGCAGCTGCAATGACTCGGAGTACCTCCGATCTATTCATTCCATGACTCGGTAATCTACCGATCTATTCATGTGTATTAAGAGTTGGCGTTTTGATTTAACACATCACTCTTGTGGTTCTCTTCCCTAATCTGGGATTCAGAATGCTCTGTCCAAGGAACCTATCTGAATAATTGTTACCATTATTCATCGGCATCTCATCCCTTAGACTAGGTGACTTAGGACAACGCAATCAGTAGCTTGCGATACTTTGGCCAAAGATTTGAAACATACTGCTTATGTCTCGTATTCCTTGACGGCATACTCGTCAATCTGGAATACGTCCTTCACCCCATTCCTATGTTATATAGAATGTCTTATACTGACTTCTGTCAGTCTCTCCTATCCCAAGTTATTCACTCGGGAATGGATTAGTAAGGTGACAACGATATATGGATGCTCCCGAGAACTAGGGATACGCTGACATACTAGGTCAACCCTACTTAAACCAGTGTGTCAAGATACCCCGAGTCTCCTAGGGAAGCCTTATAACGTGACCACATTCCTAATCGGTCCCAGAGTAACTTGTTCGAGTTTAAGGTGTAAATATTAACGATCAATGCAAAGGGTGTCATCATAAGTCACCTGCATTGTTGTATCTTCGAGAAGATCCTAATCTTCTCGAAGGTACAACCCTGCAGTTGACTTGTGCCATCAACCTTTAAATCTGCCTCGAAAAGATCTACTTATTAATAAGTGTTACACACATTGAGTTAAAATTATACTAAAAGACGCTCCCCTAAGGTTAGCCTTTCCCAATCCCTGGGTTCCTCACCTTAGAATGACCTTTCTTAATAAAACCCATTACACAAGAGAAGTTATTAAGACTAGAGGTCCCATCAAGGAGTTCATAGAATATACATAATTCTAAATCAACGAAATTGGACAATAACCCATAATCTTCACATGAGATTGTCCAACCAAACCCTTTTTAGGTTTATATCAGTTCTCATAACTGAATTTATATCTTACTTATTAGTATCAAGATATAGTGATTAAGAATCCAATTAAACGTTGTCTTGACTTAGATCAAGACTAGGAAGTAATAATTTATTCAGCTTGTTTAGCTTCCTGCTCAGGTTTATTTTAACCCTAGCTTCCAGAAAGACAGTGATCTAAATTCCAATTTAGCTTTAGATAGAACATACTAGAACTACTAAACAATCATAAGTATTCAGTCACATATTCTTGCAAGCTTACATTGATAATCACAAAAGTCTCCAAATTATACAATAATAACAATGCTCTCAAGATCATTTGAACCGAAGAAGGTCAAACTATCAAGATAAGAATACAAACACATAAGTAACAAATATCTCTTTTCATTCCTCTCAAGCTAATCAAATACATTTTATGCATTCAGCATATTTGATACAATACTCAATAGAAAAAGAACATCTTTCCTCATATAGTACATTTAGAGAATCAAGCTGTAATTCATCATAAAATCAAATTAAACAATCTGAACATCCTATCAGATCTGCGTGCTTTTACCACTTACGGCAACCATCTGCAAAAATTGTCAACATGGGTCAGTTCGATGAACTGAGCATGATAAGCACTAACTCTTAAAACAATTGCAATCCATCAATTGTTTTCATTAAACACCCTGTTTAAATGAGATCATTTCACCAAACAAATAAACATATTTCAGACTATGCTCTTGTAATACAAACATGACTATAAACGCGTAACTCATATTATCGTTACTGAATAGTCCTAGATACTTTTCAAATATTTCATCAAAATATTAGGGATCAAGAAGAATGAAAGTATCCAAAACAACTATCCATCTGAATCCCAAGGACAACAAACATCAGACAGATCATTACATTCAACATAGTAAAATGAATATCATAACAAATCATGATTCCATCAGTATGTTAAAACAGTTCCAACAGTTAGATAAAAATATATCAACATATACTTTACAACAGAAGAGAAAGAAAACGAGTCATTCATATTTCCCTTCAAATCAAGCTCATGACTGTACTGTCTCCTTAAGAGTAAAGCATTCACCTTATACGCATGCGAATAAGTCAAACGAGACCACAAGAAGAACCACAGTTTTGTTAAAATTAAAATATAACAATTTCCTGTAGCTTACTAGCAGTACAGTAGCTCTCGCGCCAAAACAGTGATGAATAATCTATTAAATAGACCCCACATAACCTTCCATACAAAGCGACAAACAAGAAAATATTCAATGTCATCGCTTGTCGAGGTACAGTTAATCAGCTCTATAGTTCAGTCAAGCTCACGACTGGATATTCATGCTAATAGAAGACGTAATCATGTTCAAACACAAGAACAATTCTACTGAGTCAAAACTCACATCAACATTCAGTTCAATTTAGTCCCTACTAAAACACAGCAAGGACAAAGATCGAGAATCGAGCCAACATACAACATAACATGGGCTTTTTAACAGTGCCAAGTTCAACCAACACTTATGTTAAAGTTGAATCAAATCAAGTTGAATTCCCTATGATGTAGACAAGTCAACTGAATACTACACAAGTACTCACAGCAGGAACTCCTACAGATGTTACAACATAACATTACTTTTCAGTGACTCCCCCGAAGTTGAGTAACATTTAGTATTCATAATAACAACAACATTCTCAACCCAGTAAGTTGAATGAAATTAAAAACTACTAGACACCTTTCAAGGACTCCCACCATAACCAAAATCATACAGTATTCACGATATAGCTTCTACAGAAGCCGATATACAAAATAAATATATATTAAGGATTCTCTAACCGTATCCAATAATGATAAATATTCACAATCAGGCTTTATACAGAAGCAAAATACTGGTTTCGTAACAAGGATTCCAACTGAACCCCTACAACAATATTCACTCTAAGCTTACACAGAGAGGAAAACATAAAAAGTACACCAACTGAGTCTGTACCAAGAAATTTCTTGCTAAACAAAGGTATTCATAACAAGACAACAGAAGTCATATTACCAGTTACCCCTCCAGGACTCCGACTGAATCAAACTACCAGTATTCACATAACATGACTTCTACAGTAGTCCATAATATACAAACCATTCTAAGTTCCACAGAGATTTTGTAAAAATAACATATATTGATGGTTTAAACTATCAACGGGTTAAATCCCATCAATTGCAACACAAGGGAGGGAAAACAACTTCAACAAGGTCACATTAAAATACTGTAAACACAGCAAGTTATCCAGAAAAAATAACGTAATTATTATAATGAAACCCAACAAGATTCAGTCAACCACCACTTATATTACCATGACAGAACTTACAAAGAAGTCGAATTATACTGAACATTCAAACAAAAATCCAACAGTATCCTTTTCGACAAGTATCTACAGCAAGTATCGACTGTATCTTGAACCCAACAAGGAAACAATTCATGGGCTCCCACAGAGAAGGTTTCGTATACTTTCTTACATGCATTTCACAAACTTTATCCGGAATGCAAAACACAACGAGATAGTGCAATCGTTCGAAACACAATACACACCCGTCAAGGGTTCTCTTGAAAAATCAATCCAGTAAGAAGATACAGCAACAAAATCCATTCACAGCTTACCATAGAAACCAACTGAACCCAAAAATCATCTGAACAGAGTTGTTCTAATGAAATCATTTGAAAGAAAGCAAGATTTTTAAAGGTTAGGGCCTAACATGCCTGGTTATTTGCTTAAAAATCCGAAGAAGACCACTGAAAGAGCTCGTGCCTTCTCCTCTTTTTCCAAGTTAGATTCAACAACAAAAACTTGTTATTTCCATGACTTATAAATTTTCCTTGCCAGAGAAAAGAGCGAGTTACACTCATTTTTTCCATGCAACACCAAGTAGACTGGTGCGAAGAACCAGTGATCAGACAGAGGGAAAACCGGAGCGCATGAAAAACCAAACAAACTACCAGTTTTCCATTTTGCATGCCTTCCCGAGAAACCCGAGCTCGAAGACCGAGTTCATTAATTGCATTTACTCCAAATTTCCCGCTCAATCTCCATTGCCACCGACCGCCATAGTTGGCAATGGATAAAAACAATTCAAAGACCATTTCTAACTTTGGCGACTCTGCACGGTCGGCTCTTGCTAGCCATTTAAAAATTCTACCATATACCTGTCCTTCATGCTTATCCATCCCATTTAATGCCATAGAAACTTCCGCCCATGGCTCGCACCCTTTCATAGGTCCCCTTTCCTCCTTGTTCATTAGTTAGGTTAGTAACATAGGTTAGGATTTAAGATAATACTTAGTCTAACCTTCATAGCAATAGGTTACTAACTTAGAACATTTAGCCTATAGCTTAGGCCTAGGTTAGATTAACACTAATCTAACCCATAGATTATAGTTTAGGTTTAGGTTACTAATCTTAATAAATCCAGTTTAGGTCTAACATTTAGAATGTTCAGAATAAGAACCTACAAACATACATTCACGAAAAGGATTCACTCCTGCACTGCCAATAGGCTAGTTGAATAAATGTATCTGAATTTATTACCTGGCCCACGATCGAGACCTTCCTGATATTACGATATCAGGAACCAATTCATTTAACACGTTCCGTCTAAGTTAGACTTTGGAATAGCTTGTTCAACGCATTCAAACCTTGCAACCTACGTAAGGTCTATAATTTTTGTTCATCCCGAATAAACTTAAAGCATCTCTTGGATCAATGCCACTGATCCCAGGCTGGGTCTTATAGATGGATAACTCCATAATTCATTCCGAGATCAGATTAAACTCAGGTGCAAAAATGAAAGAAATAAAAGAGTCCAATCATATTCCGACTCAGTCAAAGATCTTCAATAGCAAAGAAGATACAGTACATATCAAGCATGACTTCACAATCAAAGGAACACATCCTTTTATAGAAGAAATCATATATCAACACTTGAATGCTCAGGAGGAAGTAACAACAGTTCAGAGTGTTACACTGCATTACATCTCAGACTCTATGTAGTTCTACTTATGTGTGAAAAGATTCCCTAGGTTTCCCTTGTGTAAGTTGTACAATGATAGCGGGCTAGATATAGATTATACCAAGTATGTTGAATGTGTATTATGGAATAGAGCAAACTCCCCTCCTATGCTATGTATACAGATCAATGCAACCCTTGTCCCTTGTATGAATGTGCTAGACGTAATCCTTTGAAATGCTCTTGTGTCTTTGTACAATCTTAGGTGGTGATAAATAATACTTATAGTGTTTGGCCCTTTATTTGAGAGAAGTAACTAAGTATATATATGATTCCCTTATTTGAATTTCATAATTGACAATTGAAAGGCCAACCCAAAGTGTTAAAAGGTGACCAAGAAGTGAAAAGGACCCAAACAAGCAAGAAGAAGAAAGAGAGGGACATGAACGCCCAGGAGGGATAGGAGTGTCTGGGTGTTGTTGTCAATTTTTTCCCTCTTAGGCAAAAATGAACAATGAAGGTAAAACTACACCCATAATTTCAAACTTTGAGAGCTTTGTATGTTGTTCCGGAAGGTTTCAGGATCTTCTGGGATTGTTCTTTCTTTTCCATGTCTTGGAGGTCCAAATTGGTCTTGGAACGGGAAAATCAACCCTAGCAGGACCACATGCTATAAATGATAAAAATTGATACATCATGTTTATTAGGCCTTTCTATATCTTTTCTACTCCTTGGTTTGATGAGAAGCCAAAGATAATTAAAATGAGGGTAAAAATAAATAAAGTGAAGGCGGATTGGCACTCAATGAAAATAGCTCGTTGAATAGGTGGGGAGCTCGTTTGGGTTCGAAACTTAGAAAAAGAGCTCAGTTGGATTAGGTGAGCTTAAGCAACATAGGGCCAATCTACTCAGCAAGGGAGGCCTTAGGCAGCTCGTCGAGTTAATACCTAAGGAATCTTTTGGTAAGGAGCTTAGGGTGATAAAATTCAGAGCTCTAATGTGGTCAGTCACATTGAAAGGAGAAAGTCAATTACCATGTGGGAGAACTGAGTCACGTTTGGTAAACGAATGACAAGATCCTAGTGACTCGGTGCTCATAGGAGAATCCAAGTCACAAGGATCTGGGAGTATTTGGTTTTGAGCTCAGATGAGTCATAGAAGAGTTCGAGTGAGTCAAGCTTGTTGAACTCGATGATGAAGCTTGAAATTATGGGTGAAATCAACTCCTGGGCTCAGGAACTCAAAGATTAGCGATCAAGTGCATGCAGTGGCCTCGGGTTAAAGTCATGAGTCACATCGGTAAAACAAAGATGGTGAGGAAAATGGATCATCGAGTCATAGATGTTAGAAGGAACTTGTGAGCTCGGGGCATTCTGAACCAAGCTATTTTCAACATAGCATGGAGATGTTATAACTCAAAACGTGGGATTTGGTGGAAGTATCCAACTCGGCTGAGAAAACAATGGATGGTTACAGGGTGTAGCTCGGTTGGAAGCTTGTGTGGATTGATAGATTCGTGAAGTCAAAATGGCTGGTGTCACGTATGACTCATTGAAACATTTTCCACTAAATAAGAAGGAGCTTAATCATCTCGAGTAGTGGTGCAAAAAGAAGGGATTGCGGTTAGGATGCAACATGAAGCCAAGTCAGTGTGGCTCAACGAAAGGAATGGGAAAACTCGATAATGCCCAGAGTCAGTCGAAAGTCACTCAGTGTCACACATGATGGAAGAATGTGCAGACTAAACCGTAAAAGTTGGGCTCGTAAGGAGTTGTAAGAGCTTGGTCATTGTGATACAAATACATGTCTTAGATTGTAGAAATTCACGAAGAGAAGGAAACATTCACAGATGTAGGAAGAAATAGGCTTGAATATGGAACTTGGTCGAGTGGAAGAAACAGGTGATGACAAGCTTAGTGTCATCACAAATTAAATATGATCTCAAGAGATTCTTATGATGGATTTGACATGCATTGGGATAAAGAGATCAAGAGGGGAATTTAACATGGCTCAACTCATTTCATTGAGAAGGCTAAGTCACTCATTTTTTTCACATTTCTCGGCATTTAGATAAACAAGTTGGCCATGGGGCAAGCTGTTGGGAATCGACGTGCATCATATTGGTCACGGCTCGGCCAAGACATGTTCAGGGAAGATTTTATCCTGTTGCCAGTGAAGTGGATAGGAAGGATGTGCAAACCCGTGCTAAGGCATGAATATGGAAATCTAGGTGATAATTTCAATGCAGAAACATTGAGATAGCAAACCAATACCAACTTTCCACTTCGTGGGGATCATGAAAAGAATCACCAAGCTGGATAAAACCATGGCAAATCATAATGGGATTTACACGAGTTGGAGAAATTCAAACCGATTGTCAGGTGAGGATTTCATAACGGCAAGCCATTATAATAATTCTGCACAGAGAAGAGGTCCAAGATGGTTTCTGAAAACTAGGCAAAGAAACCGGGGAACGTGGGAGGACGTCCTAGCATGACGTGTTGAACTATTTAAATGCCAAAACATGAGGTAGTTCAGTTGAAGCTTGGCGGTCAATAGGAAGAAGATAATATTCATACAAGATTTTCAAGCTCGAGTTAGGTCGTGTCAAAACTCGAAGGAAAAAATGATTGTAGGTGATGCATAGAAAGTCGAGCTCCTACATGGCTAACTTGATGATTATGCATTCAGAGGGAGTGTTTTCAAACTCAATATGATAGGAGCTTGAATGTGAGCTCTTAGTGGTGAATCTTAGTTGGAGGGACTCGTATATAGCTTTGATTAAGCTTGGGTGGATGAAGCTCAAGCATGGACCGAAGATCACTGAGTCAAGTTGCAAGAAGAGCTCAGGTGGTTGACACAGGGAGCTCGTGACTTGGTGACATGAGTAAATAACTCAAGGACGATTAAAGGAAGCCTATCCCAGGCGAGAGACATGCATTGAGAGCTCATATGCAAAATGATGCTCATAGGAAGATGAGCTTGAGATAACTCGGGTGACCAAGTTGGAACCATGTTAACCACTTGATGCAAGGAAGAAAAGTTAATGAGCCATTGAGATCTCACCACGTAGGAAGCAATCTAAAAGAAATAATGGCATCATGAAGGTGGTGTTTTATTTGAAACATATAGCTATACATGCATGGAGTTCTCAGATGAGTCAAAATACCTGGCATTGAGCTCGGCGAGTGAGAAGATGGGATCGCCAATACAAGAATACCACCGAGGAGTGTGAATAGATAAATGAGTGAAGAGCCAACTCGGTGTAAACAAAGGAGCTCATTTGAGTGAAAAGTTAAAACTCATAAAGAAGGGATCTCGACTGCATGACTCAACCCATTTTCCAAGTCACGTAAGAGTGAGGAATGTTTAGAGGGAGCTCGGTGTCATGCAGCGAGATACACATAGAAGCCAACCAACTCAGCGAAAGGGGGTGGCAAGCTTACAAGCAGAGTTTGGGGGGCTGAGTTGACATCGAGCCCAGAATGGTTGGAACAAGGAGGTAGAGCTCGAGTCATTTGAAGCTATTTTTTGAGTTAAGATTGGTCGAGTTGCTCATACGGTGAAATGAAGAGTTTGGTGATCAGGTATGGAATGACAATGATTGGCTCAATGCATTGATGTTGTGTTCAGATGAAACAAATGGAAGATCAACTCGGAGCAAGTTATGGCGGTGCCAAACTACTCAATGGTAAGAGTTTGTTTCACTTAGATGGAGCGCAATGTTCATGGGAGCTCAGAGTATGTGGGAACCCATGAAGATATTCTCAAATCTCTCTATGTTGTTACGGAGGAAAAGACCACTTTCATAGGAGCATTGTAAGAGAATGAAACCATGAAGTCACAACAGAAAACCTCAAACGTAGAACATTAAACAAAACAATAAAAGCTCAGATGGATAACATTTGAACCTCGAACTAATGGGCATCACGTAGAATCACACTCGAGCTCATGGAGGATTCAACATTGAGTTCAAGCATGATGTAAGCTGAGGTGTTAAGGGCACCAAGTTGACACAGTTAGGTGATACTAAGAACTCAGATTGATACGAGGCGAGGTATTGGTGGTGAGTCGGGCTGAGAGGCCAAGTTGGTAGACAAAAATCAGAAGTTGGAGGAGAGCTCAATTGCGTGAATCAACTCGTTTAATGAATCAGCGGGTAATGGGGAGTGGAGGCTGATAAGCTCGACATCAAACAGAGGGGCTCAATAGTGAGTTCGAAAGGTGAGAGAGAGTTTAGTAAAAGAACGTAGAGATTGCGAAGTGGAACATACTCGGCGGTTAGATCAAACAGAGGAGCTCGGTTATGGCAATGGAGACAGAGTTCATTGGAGGAACTCATGACCAACTCGGTGAGTTGGCTGAGTGAGCCAACCATCGAGTTGTTTATTTTTTATTTTTTTTGGCCTTTTCCTCATAATTTTCCCCTTTACCACAAACCGGTCAACAGGGGATCCCACCAAAACTTTGATTAATTTAGTATTTTATTTGAATATTTGAATAATAATATTAATTATTATTATTTAAATATTCTTTTAATTAATTAAGGAGAACTAGGTCAACTGGGTATTAATGATACATGATGGAACCTTCTCAAGTGGTTCAACCAACTGTAATAAATACATCATGTGCCTTCAATTTAGGAATGTAATTATGACTTTTCCTCTTCTCTTTCACATATTCTTCTATAAATGTAAGTTACAAACTCATTCTAAAGGGGTTCCAACAGGGCCGATAGGTTGGAAATTTAGACATCTTAGGAAAGTGTGCGTTCTTCAAAGAGTCCTTTCTCTTCTGCAAGTTGTCCTTGTATGTCGAGGGAACTTTCAAGCCTCCTTTTCAAGACCGTAATAGAAAACATTTCCTCTTTTGAATGTATGATGCATTGTGCATGTTATTGAAGTAATAAAGTGTGTTTTATTACTCATCTCGGTCCTTTCATCCTTCTATACTTCTTTGTGCCTTTTCTCATGCTTGAAGTTACATTGTGGAAGTTCACGTTTCTATTATAGGTTCTTGGAGTTCTATGCTTATGAAGTGGTGGAGTATTACATGCAGTTGAGTTGTGGTGCTTATTTACCCATATCAAGTTCACCCTTCTTCACTAGAAGACTGATAACTGATTTGTCTAGGCAAGTTTAACAAAGGGAACACGTGCTTCCTAGCTTGTGGTATTATGTACCCTCTCTAAGTTGTAGTAGGTGAAGTTGGCTTGTGGTGCACACACCCCCTTCAAATTAACCCTTCCTGAGTATGGAAAAACCCTTTATTTGGTGCATCACCATTCCTAGTATAGTTTCATTTCTAAAAATCTCTTTCCCTAAAACCCATGAAAATGTTAGCATAGGTCTAGATAACCATTTTATTGCACTAGGAGTAGTACAACACTTAGTTTAGGAAGAGGAGGTTCACCTCAAGCCCAAGTCCCATAGCTTGAGAGGTGATCCCATGTGTCCCAATCACACTGAACATCATGTTCACATTCTAGCCATTCGGAGGGTGCAGTGATTTGGTGACAACAATTTTGTGGCACGCCCGATGGGACAGAGTTGGTACTTCTCTTCTCACTTACACAAGTCAAAGTACATCTCTGGATTCCAAATCTCAGTGCATTAACTTATGTGAAGAATTCAGACAAGAGCTTCTTCAAAGAAAGTAAATTATCAACATATCAAAATTTCCTTGTCTCCTCCAAAGAGGAAAAGAAGAGGTGTTTCAACATCACTAGTTGCAGCTCTACCTCATAGGGATCATTGAACTCCTCCATACGGAAGGTTTCCTCCACAAAGGAACAATCAACCTCTTGTTGCTATGGCACGAAACCAAGTTTTCCCCCCTTTCAATGTAAATAGTCCTCTTCTGTTGGCTCAACATGACCCTATACCTATTGTGGCACTCAAAATTTTACCCTTTTACATAGGGGAAACTCACGTTACTCCAGTGGAACATATTCTTGATGTAGCCAACATTTGTGTTGTACATAATATCACAGAGGACAACATTGTGGTTAGACTTATTGCTACCTCTTTCAAGGGAAAAGCACTTCAATGGTTTCGAGGGTTAAGTGTTGGCAGTATAACCACTTGGGACGAGTTAGGAGAAAATATCTATAAATAGTTTTAAGACAAGAGTGATCACCTATCACTTTTGGAACAACTCACTACCATGAAGAGAGCTCCCCAAGAATACATGAGTGATTTCAAATTCTGATTCCACAGGACCTAGAATAGGATTCTGGCACTTATAAAGCCTTCTCCACATAATACATTCTTATACTATTTGCGAGCCTTGAATAACAATGTAGTAGTTATGATCTAGTCCATGGGAGGGGCTACATTACCTAATGCCTACGACATTGCCATAAGAGTGGAAAATTCCTTGATTCAGGATGGAAAGATAGCTCCATGACCACCAATGTCATTATCTCCAGATCTTACAAACAATCAGCCTATCATCACTCCTATTCCAGAAAC
The DNA here is from genome assembly GCA_019776745.2 of Taxus chinensis. Taxonomy (NCBI): domain Eukaryota; kingdom Viridiplantae; phylum Streptophyta; class Pinopsida; order Cupressales; family Taxaceae; genus Taxus; species Taxus chinensis. The sequence goes on along the minus strand of CM034147.1, from coordinate 145,653,477 downwards.
CTCTAATCAACCATCTCAATCTTCCCCTACCTCTTCAAATGATCTATTTGAAGTCAAGTCACTGCTGTAAAATTTTGGAAATGAGCTCGTTGCACTTAAGAGGCAACAATTTCAATACAATCGTCCATATCAGCCACAAAATCAGCAGTATCAGGCTAACCATCCTCCTTTTCAAGGGAACAATCAACCACAAAATCAAGCTACAAATCAAGCTATGAATGTCAAGCCTTTGAAATTTTGAACCCTCTTGCTGCTAGCTCATCTAGAGCCATAGTACCTGTCCAGAATAATCTAGTTCAAGACTACGAATGGTGTTATCCTTGTTCTCAACCCCACAATCAAAATATTTGTCCCAATGGATTTCTTGGCTAGGCCCTTATGGTTCAAAGCATATCTTCCCCTTCTGAGCTAACATAGAACACATCTACACAAGAAACAATAGATCAACTATAGGCACCTGAAGAAACCACTTTGCTAAACTAGCAAGTAGAAGATTTTTGTGGGTTGAATACAGATTCCTCATCAGTGGTAGCAAACACTCATTCCAAGAAGAGAGAAATGGAACCTAAAACTTCCAAATTTGATCAAGCATCCACTTCACAGCCTTAGACACAAGCGGCGGTTGATAAAGATGCGGGAAAGAAACTACCAGAAATACTTGTTAGCCAAGCTACAAGGAAAGAAGGTTCTTCAGGCATCACGATACCCAACAAGCACTTTCTAAAGGAGGATCCTAATGCCCAAAGAAGTGTCAGCAAAAGTTGGAGATATTCCCTTCAGCATTGTAGAACAAATGAAGAAGACCAATCTGAGCGTTAGTATGTGGGCGCACTCTCAATTCCTTCTCAAAGAAATTTGTTATGAGAGGCTCTAAATAGTTTTGGTACAACTGATGGATCATCAGGTCATGGAGTAGCAACTGCTACGATTTTGTGTCAACTGGAAGGGAAAAGTATTCCTAAAGCCAACAAACCACCACCATTCTATATTTCCTTGATCATTGGCAACCACCTGGTGCATAATTGCATGATCGATTCTGGTGCCAGTAGCTCAGTCATGCCCAAACAAATTGTAGATGTACTAGGCATACAATATGCACCAGTTGCAAGAGGAGTTGTTCAGCTGGATGGCACAGTTGTTAAGACTGTTGGAGTTATCAAAGGACTTCAACTTACCATCCATGCATGCCCAAGTTTGTCATTCACCAAGACATATCAGTCATTGATCTTCCTCTTCTCTTCGCCATCTAGCTATCACAAGATTTCACTGCCAAGATGGGCGGTTATCTATCAGCCAATTGGTCACATATGATTCTCAGGACTCGATATAGAACCAAAGTGACTATAAGGGTGGAACCAATCTTCCATAATCATGTAGAACCCTACACTGCTAGTCCTATAAATGGGAATTACACCATCAGAGATCCAGAAGAAGAAGATGTTGATCATGAACCAACCACTCTTTGAAGAAGTCCCTGATACTGTGCTAGATGAAGTAAGTGGAGATCATCAGTATGATCCCTACGCTGATGTGTTGGCAGAAGAAGAAGTTGGTTTACTACTTTTGGAAGAAATAGGATTAGGTACCTACTGTATTCATGAAGAAGATACGATCATACCACAACTTGTCAAAACACCAAGCATTTAGAAGGACTATGGAAATTGTTCTTCAATGGCTCAAGAAGTAAGAATGGATCTGGTGTTGGTGTTATGTTAATTTCTCTAGAGGGAGATAAGTACTTCTCATCTTTCTGGTTACAATTCAGTTGCACTAACAATGTTGTTGAATACGAGGCCCTTGTGTAAGGAATTCAACTAGCCCAAAAGAAGGGAATCAAAGCCCTAACTATTTTTGGAGATAGTGAGTTAACTTTTCATCAAGTGACGACACACAATGCATCCAAGAATGATCTTTTAAGATCATACAAGAACCGAGTTTGGGAATTTTTTGAAGATTTCAAAGCTTTTGGAATCCATGCGGTTCCTAGAAATCAAAATCAAGATGTTGATAGGCTTGCTACAATTGGCTTGCACAATACGACATACCTGTTGATATCATGAAGGAAGGGAAGAAATTTGTCAAAATAGTGGTTTCGACCTGCAGTCCCTAATAATGTGAGTAGCTGGCAAGTGTTCGATAGTGACAAAAAAATTGTCCTTTTCCTACAAGAAGAGGTGGAGTTTGCTGCAAGAAATCAGGATAAGTTGCAAGAGTCATATGGTGATCAAATTATACAATTGAAAAGAAAAAAACTACCAAAAGGCTTAGTCACTCCGGAATCCATTTTAAATTCAGATGATCAAGCCAAAAGACAAATCTCTAACATGGTGGTCAAAGAAGAAGATTTTGAGGAAGTCGAGGTAGCGCATGAGAAGTTTTTGAAGATTGGAAAGTGTGTACTTCCGAAGAGAAAGAATCTTTCATCAAAAATTTTCAAGAGTATCATGACATTTTTGTGTGGAGCTATAAAGACCTGCATGGTTTTGATCTAGGCCTAGCACAACATACCATCGAACTGGATCCTAATGCCAAGCTAGTTCGCAGAAACAGAGGCCCATTAATCCCAAAATCGAGCCACTAATGAGAAAGGAGCTAACCAAACTCATCGAAGCATGTATTATTTTTCCATCAAGCACTCCTCTTGGGTAGCCAATCTGGTGCCCATAAGGAAGAATAATGGAGAGATTCAGTTGTGTGTAGATTTCAGGGATTTGAACCGTGCCTCATTGAAAGACCATTATCCTCTCCCATCAATGGAGAAAATCCTTCAAACGGTGGTAGGAGCTCAAATATTTTCTTTTCTCAATGGATATTTGGGTTATAATCAAATTCTAGTCCAAGAATCTAACCAATTCAAAATGGATTTCACTACCAAGTGGGGCACGTATGCCTACAACAAAATGTCATTCAGATTGTCCAATGTCAGGGCTACTTTCCAAAGAGCCATGGACATGGCATTTAAAGGACTAATCAATGATATCATCTTGGTTTACCTAGATGACATAACTGTATATTCTAAGCATGCAGATGATCACATCACACATATCTAAGGAAGGTTTTCCGAAGGTGTAGGGAATTTGGGGTTTCACTTAATCCCAAGAAGTGTATTTTTGCAGTGCATGAGGGAAATTTGTTGGGGCATGTTGTTTCAGTGGAAGGACTATCAATCGATCCAGCCAGGATTTGTTTGATTATGTCCTTATCTCTCCCAAGTCATAAGAAGGGCCTCTAGAGTTTTCTGGGAACCATAAACTTCATGCGGAGATTCATCCCTTAATTCATGACATTGGCTAAACCACTGACAACCATGCTGAAGAAAAACATGCCATTCTCATGGAAAAAGGAAGGAAGAGAGAGATTTGAAGCCATAAAAATGGTCATTTCTCAAGCTCCCATGCTGGTAAACCCCAGGTTTGATAAAGACTTTATCCTTTATGCTTTTGCAGGTCAAGAGAGCATTTCAGGGATCCTCACCCAGCAAAATGATGATCTGATGGAGCAGCCAATTGCTTTCTTCAGTCAATCCCTCAAATACTATGAGCTCAAATACTCATTCATTGAAAAACAAGTCTTTGCGGTTATTCAAGCTTTGAAGAAATTCAAGCACATGTTGTCCAACAACAAAATTCATCTGATGGTGTCTCATCCAGGTGTCAAGGAATTTTTTCTGAATAAAGAGATGAATGAAAAGCATGCTGGATGGATCACGAAGGTGATGGAGTATGATGTACATATCAAGGTTACCAAACTTGTCAGAGGTAAAGGTTTGTGTCAACAACTTGCTGTAGACATGGAATCAAAAGGTGATGAGGATGCGACGCTCCTAAACACTGATGAGAGTGATGATCAAGTTGACTGGTTATCCAAAATGAAGAATTTCCTCTTCTCAGGAGTATATCCTGTGAACATGGATAAAAATCAAAGATGGACTTTCCATCTTCAATCTATTCCATATGTTTTGGTAGATAACATTCTCTTTTGAAAGGATTTGAATGGTGTCCTCCTTCAGTGCATAGGACCAGAACAGGTAAGTAAGATACTAGAAGAGTTTCATAATGGTCTATCTAGAGGACATTACTCTGCATGAACAGCTACTACCAAGATCATGTGAGTTGGTTAATATTGGCTGGATTTGTTCAAAAATGCCCATCTTTGGGTAAGGAAATGTAAGGAATGTGCCTTTTTCACAGGCAAGCAGAAGTTGGTAGCTCTTTCCACTTCATCCAATTCAAGTGGATCAACCCTTTGTTCAATGGGGGTTGGACTTCATCAGAATGATTAATCCTCCATCCAGTGACAGACATAAATGGGTCCTTACTGCAACAAACTATTTTACTCAATGGACAGAGGCAGTAGCATTGAAAGAGAGCAATGAAAAGGTAGTTCTAGATTTCTTGGAAGGTATAATGACAAGGTTTGGTGTTCCTTTTACAGTCATTTTAGACAACGTGATGGATTTTCTTGGTATGAAGTTGAGTGAATGGGCTGTTAAAAATGGGGTCTACCTCAAGAATTCATCCAATTACTATCTGCAAGGAAACGGATTGGCTGAGTCTAGTAACAAAAACCTCATAAGGATTATTAAGCGCATGATGGAAACTAACAAGAGGACTTGGCATACACAGCTTAAGACCGCCTTATGGGAAGATCAGATCACACCTAAAAGGGCCATAGGAAATTCTCCTTTCATGCTTGTATATGGAAGGGAAGCAAAACTTCCTCTCTCCTTGGAGTTACCTTCTTTGGAGTTAGCTCATCAACTTGAAGTTATGGAGAGTGATCCTCTGATAGTAAGGTTTGCTGAACTCATGGAGTTAGAGGAAGTACAGAACAAGGCTATGAAGACTTTGGAGCAACATCAGGCTCAGGTTAAGAAATATTTTGACAAGAAGGTGTCTAACAAGTGTTTTTAAGAGGGAGATTTAGTCCTCAAATGGGATGAAGATAGGGCCAAACCAGGCAAGCATGCCAAGTTTGATGCTCTCTAGATTGAGCCATACATCATCACAAGTTGTAAAGAGGTGAATTCATTTCATCTATCCAAGCTCAATGGAGAAGAACTTCCCATTCATGTGAATGGGATACATCTCAAAGCTTTTTTTTGAGAAGCATTCCACCCCATGTATAGTTTAGTTAGGTGTTTTCCTCTAAGTGCTTATGCACATTGTTGTTGTGTGTTGTTCTTTTTTTTCCTCGTTGTTGTGTTTTGTGTTGTTCTGCACACTATTTCATCATAGGAAGGTGTTAAGGAGAAGGAAGGTTCAAGGTTTTCGTAAGAGTTTTATGATCTACCCCATTCAAAGTTTTGCAGTGTGCTCTAGACGCCAAGTGTTCATCAGATTCAATATACTTCATGCTTAACATTTCAGGGAGGTCCAAGAGAGGAAATTTTCAAGGGGATTCAAATCATAGAAGATCAAATCACTTATCAATCATTCCAACATTGACTCCATGCCCAAGTTGGGATGACTTAAGATGCTAATAGTGCTCATGTAACTTAGGAAGGCATGTTAGAGTCAGGTATTTAGGAGTTTGCTCATGGTTCACCATCAGGTACTCAGATTTACCTTTACTGTATTTATCCATCACCCAACTTATGATAGTGTAGGCTATTTCTTTTATGCTTATTTAGGCAAGCATCCCAGAGAGATAGCCATCTAGTTGTTAGGTCATAGTTCTTTGCCTTGATCTATGGTATTGATAGATCCTTGAATGTCTAGTAACTACTCCTATAATCTCATGGTCTTGACTAGTTCTTTGATGACTAGTTATTTCCTTGATTTATGGCTTGATCTACGACCTTGACTGGTTCTTAGATTGTTATTCCTTTTCCATATCTTAAGCAAGGCCCATTCTCAATGTATTGCATCTCGAGTTCCATAATAATATATGATATTGTTTCTCATTTGTTTGCAAAGGTTTTATGTAAAGTTATTCTGGCAAATTGCTTTCATCTTATTAATCGTGGTGTTTGATTAGTATCTGTGTTCTTAGCTTGGTATGATCTGGTTATCATTCCTTTCAAGGTAATCATCCCCGAGAGGTCACCAATAAATAGTTAGTCCAAGGTGGATTGGCACACAATGGAAATAATTGGATCAACATACGCGGTCAGCTAGTCCATGACCCTAAGAGGAACTAGATCCTAAGTACCCCTGGTCAAGTTGAAACATTAATGTTGGGACATAGTATGAGGAAAACAGTTGGATTAGGTGAGCTTGAAGGCACCATCTTGGCCAAGTTACTCGGCAGGGGAGGCCTTAGGGCAGGTCATTTTAGTGTGTTTTCTGAGGATTCTTGTGGTTAAGCGAGTTTGCTTGTAGTGTTAAGGTTCAGAGCTCTAATGTAGGCCCACCTTCCACCATTGTATATGAGAAATCCAATTAAAATGTGGGAGAACCGAGTCATGTTTAAATAAAACATAATGATGTTAAAATCATAGTCAACGACTCAATGCCTCGTCAGTGAGCTAATCCAGGTCACCTAAAGATCTGGAAGTAGTTAGTATTCAATGGACTAGGAATCTACTCACTGAGTTGATATGACGAAATGTGACATGGGATCATAATCGGGGAAGATATGGTCACATCAAGCCATAATTGTAGCCATGGTTGCCTCATGGTAAACTCTAATGTTTTCCAAGAATGCATGTGTTAGCATTAAAGGCGTTTGATGTACGAAGTCATGAGGATCAGCTTCGGTAAAGTTGGAGTTTCATGCGTGAGGTTCAACCATTGAACCCCGAGTCATAGAGTTTTAGATGAGACTCGAAGAGGTCCAAGGGCATTCTGAACCAAGCTATCTCTGAGTGGAGAAACATAGTTCTATTCTAGCCAAATTAATGACTCATAACGATGGAGATTCAGTGGAAGTCATTCAACACAGCTGAGGTGATAATGGATGGTTACAAGGTGTAGCTCGGTAGGGAGCTCATGAGGATTGATAGATTGGTTGAAGTCGAAATGGCTGGTGATAAGGTATGACTCATGGAAACATTTTAGTTCAAGTTCAAAGGAGACAAGATCATAAGACTGAGTTGTGGCCAAGCTTAGGAGAGCTCTGCGAATTGATTTTAATGATGATCTCATGCAAAACTTAGAAAGGAACTCAATATGGAGTGGATGGTAGAACTAAATATAACTAGGTGGGAGTAGTGCTAAAAGTCATTTCCAGTGTCATCTCATGATAGAAGTCATCTTATAGACTAAACCGTAAAAGTCAAGCTCGTAAGGAGTTACAGGAGCTTGGTAATTGTGAGTTCACATACATGGCTCAGATCGTAGCCATTCAGGTATAGCTCGGACATATTCACTGATAAGCGAGCTTGAAGAAATAGGATTGAATATAGCAAGTCATTCGAGTGGAAGGATTTGACAATCCATGAAAATATTCTTTGTCATCAGAAATTAAATACGTAGCTCGAGAGCTTGGTATGCATGGATGTGACATACAGTGAGCAGATGATGAAGATGATCTCATCGCAGAGCCATTCAACATGGCTTAACTCATTTCATTGCGAAGGTTGAGTAACTCATTTTTTTGCACATTGCTCGATATCAAGATAAACAAGTTGGCCATGGGGTGAGCTGTTGGGAATCAACGTGTATCATATTGGTCACGGCTCAGCCAAGGCACGATCATGGAAGATTTTATCCCATTGGCCATGAGGTGGGCAGGAAGGATGTGTAAACCCGTGCTAAGGCATGAACTTTGAAATCTAGGTGATAATTGCCATGCGGAAATGTTGAGATAGCAAACCAATACCAACTTTCCACTTCATGGGGATCATGAAAGGCATTGCCAAGTGGGATAAAACCATGGCAAACCATAATGGGATTTCCGTGAGTTAGAGAAATTCAAACCTATTTTCAGGTGAGGATTTCATAATGACAAGCCATTGTAATAATTCCGTGCAGAGAAGAGGTCCAAGATGGTTTTTGAAAACTAGGCAGAGAAACTGAGGAACGTGGGAGGATGTCCTAGCATGATGTGTTGAACTATTCAAATGTCAAAATATGATGTAGTTCGGTTGAAGCTTGGCAGTCAAGAGGAGGAACATAATGTTCATATAGGATTTTTAAGCTCGAGTTAGGCCATGTTAAAACTCTTAGGAAAAAATGATTGTAGGTGATGCATAAAAAGCCAAGTTCATGCATGGCTTACTCAGGGATGATGCATTCAGAGGGAGAGTTTTTGAACTCAATACGATAGGAGCTTGAATGTGATCTCTTGGTGGTGAAGCTTAGTCGGCAGGACTCACATACAACTTTGATTGAGCTTAGGTGGATGAATCTTAAGCCTGGACCAAAGATCACCAAGTCAAGTTGTAAGAAGAGCTCGGGTGGTTAACACATAGAGCTCGTGACTCGGTGATATAAGTAAATGACTCAAGGATGATCGAAGGAATCCTATCCCAAGTGAGAGACATGGATTGAGAGCTCGTATGAAAAATGATGCTCACAGGTAGACGAGCTCGAGATAACTCAGGTGACCAAATTGGAACCGTGTAAACCATTCGATGCAAGGAAGAAGAGTTAATGAGCCATTGATATCTCGTCGTGTAGGAAGCAATCCGAAAGAAAGAATGGGATCGTGAAGGTGGTGGTTTATTTTAAACATATAGCTATACATGCATGGAGTTCTCAGACGAGTCAAAGTACTTGGCACTAAGCTCGGCGAGTGAGACATTGGGATCGCCAATGCAAGAATACTGCTAAGGAGTTTGAAGAGATAAATGAGTGAGGAGCCAACTCAGTGCAAACAAAGGAGCTCATTCGAACTAAAAGTTAAAACTCGTAAAGAAGGGATCTCAACTGCATGAGTCAACATGTTTTCCGAGTCACGCAAGAGTGAGGAATGTTTCGAGGGAGCTCGGTGTCATGCAGTGAGCTACACGGAGAAGCCAACCAACTCAGCGAAAGGGGGTGGTGAGCTTGTAAACAAAGTTTGGGGGTTCGATTTGACACCGAGCCCAAAATGGTTGGAACAAGGAGGTAGAGCTCGAGTTGTTTGAAGCTCTTCATTGAGCTAAGACTAGTCAAGTTACTCATATGGTGAAATGAAGAGCTCGATAATTAGGAATGGAATGATGATGAATGGCTCAATGCATTGATGTTGTGTTCAGAAGAAATAAATAGAAGATCAACTCAGAGCGAGTTATTGTGGTGCCAAGATACTCAGTGGTAAGAGCTTGTTTCACTCAGATGGAGTACAATGTTCATGGGAGCTCAACGTATGTGGGAACTCATGAAGATATTCTCAAATCTCTCCATGTTGTTATAGGGGAAAACACCACTTTTTTAGGAGCATTGCAAGAGAATGGAACCATGAAGTCACAATAGAAAACCTCAAACTTAGAACATTGAACAAAATAATGAAAGATCAGATAGATAACATTTAAATCTCAAACTAATGGGCATCACAAAGAACCACACTCGAGCTCATGGAGGACTCGACATTGAGTTCAAGCATAATGTAAGCCGAGGTGTTAAGGGCACCAAGATGACATGGTCGGGTGATGTCAAGAACTCAGATTGATACAAGGCGAGGTATTGGTGGTGAGCCGGGTTGAGAGGCCAAGTTGATAGATAGGACTTGGAAGTTGGAGGAGAGCTTGGTTGTGTGAATCAACTTGCTTGACGAGTCAATGGGTAATGGGGAGTGGAGGTTGATAAGCTTGGCCTCAAACGAAGGAGTTCATTGGTGAGTTTGAAATGTGTGAGCAAGTTTGGTAAAAGAACATAGAGATGGCGAAGTGGAACATACTCAACGGTTAGCTCAAACAGAGGAGCTCGGTTGCGGCGATGGAGACAGAGCTCATTGGAGAAACTTGTGACCAACTCGGTGAGTTGGCTCAGTGAGCCAACCACTGAGTTGTTTTTTTGGCCTTTTCCTCATAATTTTCCCCTTCAGCACAAACCGGTCAACAGGGGAGCCCACCAAAACTTTAATTAATTGAATATTTTTATTTGAATATTTTAATAATAATATTTATTATTATTATTTAAATATTATTTTAATTAATTAAGAAGACTAAGTCAACTGAGTATTAATGATACATGAGGGAACCTTCTAAAGTGGTTCAAACCAATTGTAATAAATACATCATGTACCTTTAATTTAGGAAAGGAATTTATGACTTCTTCTCTCCTCTCTCACACTTTCTTCTATCAATGTAAGTTGGAAGCTCATTCCAAAGGGTTCCAACAAGTCAGATAGGTTGGAAAGTTAGACATCTTAGGCAAGTGTGTATTTTTCAAATAGTCCTCTCTCTTCTGCAAGTTGTCCTTGTATGTAGAGGGAACTGTCAAGCCTCTTTTTCAAGACTATAATGGCAACCATTCCCTCTTCTGAATGTATGATGCATTGTGCATGTTATTGAAGTAATAAAAGTGTGTGTTTTGTGACTAATATCGGTCCTTTCATCCTTCTATACTTCTTTGTTCCTTTTCTCATACTTGCAGGTATATTGTGCAAATTCACATTTCTATTGCAGGTTCTTGGATTTATGTGCTTATCAAATGGTGGATCATTGCATGCAGTTGAGTTGTGGTTTTTGTTCACCCTTCTCAAGTTCATCCTCCTTCACTAGAAGATTGATAACCGATTTGTTTGGGTGAGTTTAACAAAGGGAATGTGTGCTTCCTGGCCTGTGGTATTTTCTACCCTCTCTAAGTTTAGTAGGTGAAGTTGACTTGCGATGCACACAGCCTCTTCAAATTAACTCTTCCTGATTCTCAAAACACCCTTTATTTGGTGCATCGCCATCCCTAGTATAGTTTCATTTCTGCAAATATCTTTTCTTAAAACCCATGAGAATGTTAACATAGGACGAGATAACCATTTTATTAAACTATGAGTAGTATAACACTTAGTTTAGGAAGAGGAAGCCGACCTTCTCTGGAGGTTCACCTTGAGCCCGAATCCCACAACTTAAGAGGTGATCCCATGTGTCCCAATCACACCGAACGTCATGTTCACATTTTAGCCATTTAGAGGGTGCAATGATTTGGTGACAATAAGTGCTTCTGTCTTGACTGGATGCTAGTATCCGTGGTTAACAAAAGGTAAAGCATTCAAGTGCCAGCAGATTGTAAGATGTGTAAAGACAAAAGGATATTTAGTGAAGTAAAGTACAAGAGATAAAGCAATGAAAAGGCCAAAAGGAGTTGTCAACCATTAGTTTTCTTTCTTAGGAATCATGTATACATTAGTATTCTTTAGGACCTAGAAATGTACCCAAGTGCATAGATTTTGTGTCTACAACCGTTCACTGGTTTTTAGTTTTATACATACACTCGACACAACGATGCCTGTTAGAACTAGAGTTGCCAAAATCACATTCTTATTGAGATTTGGGTATTTGCCATAATTTTTCAAAATTTGTTAAGATATACAGGTATGAAACAGCATGTCCAATTGATTATGACCAATCCAATTCATGGTTATCGATATACAATCAGAAAACATCACAGGAAAAGGGAAAAAACAAATTCAGCAAATCATGCCTAGTGTGGTTTGCTTTAATACATATTTACCATACCCATTGTTATCTCAACTGCAACTCAGTCCTATCTTAATTGATTATAAATCACTTATCACTATTAAGAGAAAACCATACCTGAGCACTTACTCTTTGTGTATAAATTGCTTGAAAAATTCCTTCTTTAGAATGCATGAAAAGTGTTTGATGGAAGTCAATTGTGTTTGGAATTCGTAATTGGGTGTCTACAAACTCGTATATTTTAGTATCATTTTTTTAATTCCATATTGTTGAACGTATTTATCTTATTAGTATTAATCATGCATTTATTAAGAGGAAATCCGACACAGGCACTTACTCTTTGTGTATAAATATACTTGAATGGTCATTCTTTAGAATGCATGAAAAGTGTTTGATGCAAATGCCCTTGTGATTTGGACAGTTCATAACCTCTAAGGTGTGTGAAAACTTTACCTATCATTAATATGAATATTACGTTTAACCCTGTTATTTATGACTAAAATTGTTATCTTGTTTAAGAATCCTAAGGCTTATTGGAGTATTAAAAGTCTTCATTTAACTCTAAGATGGATATTCCAGAGTACAGACACTTACTAAAAACATGCGTATAAATTGCAATTGAATTCATTTTTGAGACATGCATGGTGCATCATGCATAGATATTGTTATGTTAAACTACCTTGGGTAATGTAAACAAAGACTAACACCTAATAGCCTTGAACTTAGCAAAAAATAAACAAACTACTAAGTACCATCATGATAAGAATTGAACAAGGTTAGATGCTCAACATTCATCAATATACAAAACTTTGAAACTAACAATGTTAATCATCTAAATCCTCTATTCTCTAACAACAAACTAAATGAAATGACACCTTAGGTATGGTCTCCATGGCTACTTTTGAGTCCATAATGGCCTTGTATCTCCTAGTGTTCCAAGAACTCTATGAAATTGAGGGCTTTGATCTAGAAGTTGGGCTACAAGACCCTTTTGTAACACCATCCCTATAGTGACCTAAGCACTTAGCTGAAGTGAGGCTTAAGTCTTCGACTATGATGAAGATGGGTCAGAGATAAATCCCATCCAAGGCAAGCTCTTAGTCTAATTTCACTATATGCTAAAAAATCCTGCATTTGCTTTCTCAAGGAGTTCCAGGTGTGTGTATAAAGGTAGAAGGAGGGCTCCTTATATAGTTCTCAATGGATAAAATAAATACTTCATCCCTTTGCAAATGTGGGATAAAGGTACCAACATGATTAGGAATGGATAAGGTTGCTTTATAAAAGGTAACCTTTTTATGTCTATTAAAAGGTTTATATTGTATCCAATATAGCAAGTCATGGGAAATTGGGGGATGTTTTAATGTAATCAAAAGTGATTAAAATATACTAGGTGGATGTGAGAGCTTATAGAAGCTAATTAGAGTGATTCATATTAATATGATTTAGGCTATTACGAAGGGGATTCAAATCCCAATTCAATATTGATATTACTAGTTAAATGGAAGGGGAAGACTAAGTTGGCCCTAATTACATAATTGAGATTATATCTAGATAAAAGCAGGTGAAAAATTCCATGGAGGGTCGTTGTATATTAGTTGGATAGGTCAACTTAATCAATTAGCCCATATTGTACCATTAATTAACGACAAAAGAGCACAAGATGAGCGCATTTGATGATATGTTCCTCAATTTGTGAGAAAGGGGATAATTAGCACAATTTAAGTGTGATTGATTCAATTGCTTGGGCGTAATTATGGGTCCAATCTACACATGGAAAGTGTTTGATGATAATGTCATTTTTTTCAGACATGATGTAATTGCTCATGTATGAGCCCTATATTACATTCCATATTTTACCAATTACATAGGTCGATGCATATATTGTTGATTATTGAACTGCATAAACAATTGAGTTAATTTGAGATGCTTGATCCATTTCCAAATCATACATAGATGGTGCATATCGATTTAATGCAAAACATGTCAGTCTTAATCAAAGGACTAGACTAAATTTGTATTATCATATGTGTGGATAATATGATTAAAGTACAACGCATGATACAACTGAAATCAATTAGATGATAAGAGTTACTTGGTTGATTTCATGATTGTCATAGAGTAGATGATCATATTAAGAGGCTACACTAATGTTTAGATAGCTAGGTTTTAATCTAGGACAGTATCAATTCATGGTTTTTTCTTGGAAAATAGTGATCAGAAGGTATGTGGGACAGTGACACCTAGGTTGGATAGGATCTCCTTTGTTGATCAGTCATCCCATACAACATCATGGTGATTCTATTATTGTTGAGAAGTGTTGCATATTTGATTAGTTGTGAGGGTCTGATAGCTGTATGCATAAATCATTTCATGAATGTTTTACATCCACTTTGTATCTTCATAGATTGGTATTGTTACATTTCTAATCCTAGACAAAGGTAGAAGTCTAATTGATGTTGTACAATACTCAAACACATTTTTTGTGGAATAGCACCACGCATAGTAGTTTTTATTTATAGGGAGGAACCTTATTAGTCACCTTTATGTTGATTTTGGTACACTTGATTGCTGCATTACATTTCAAATGAGAGAGATGAGAGAGTCAGATTAGAGAGTAGCAGAGAGAGAGAGAGAGAGAGAGAGAGAAACCATCGTCCAGGAACCCTTGTCCCTTCTAGGTGCCCTAGACCTCTTTGTATCTTGTTCACTCCTTTTGGGTCCTTTCTAGTTGTTGGGCATCCTTATCTCTTACAAGGAGTTAGCGTTTTAGGGATAAATATATGTAATATCAAGCAAGGGATTCTATTGGTTGCAAATCAAAGGACTAAGCTCTATTAGCATGTTCGAGGTGTACCACCTTTGGGTATACATTTTTTATGGATTATCAAAAGGATTCAGTGGATCCCTTATTTCTTTAATCATCAAAATATAGTTATTACAAGGGACTAACAACTGTCTGCATACACTTCATTTAGGAGGGGAATTTAATATTTATCAATACACATGGGATCAAATAGACATAATAGTAAATCTAGCTAAGTAAAGATAGCAAGATGCTATCATTCAAAAGATCAACCTAAGTATAATCAATGGTGAGATACAGACATGACACTAGCTTTGGGTCTCAGATGTAGTGGGACGTTTCTAGGCATAAGATCACTTTGTTGAGGACTGAGGACAATCTGACCCCCATTTTTTATTATTTTATTTTTAGTATTTGATGTGTTTTGGGGTTTTACAGGTCATATCTTTATTACAGGTTATTAGCAACATCGGTGATCACTGTGTGACATTATAATGACAGACATCGAAGGATTGTGACAACTCAACGACCCTACGAAGATCATTTTTTGAGCATTTTCACATAATATGATGTCTAGATAGGGATCCTAGCACACAACCATCCCAATACTGCCCTAGGCACCCTCGTCCAACCTTCCTTTGCACTCTTGCATTTTTCTGGGTTCGATTACGACCTCTTGTGTTCCAGTTATACCAGTTCACCATCTTCACACAATCTATGATTATTTGTAAAATCAACTAAGTACTCAACTCTTCATTTCACTTAGGGTTTTATTCATCTTGCTTATTACTTGTGGCACTTCATGTACTTTATTGCTTTATTTATCGTTGTGATTCTAAAATAGCCTATATATGGTTTTAACAAAAATTATTATTTTTGTTAAATCAGAATGATGCAGCCCAAATGTAGTCCTTAAGTTATTCCTTTTGTCCAAGTAGTAGATAGAAAGTAATAGTCCAATTTCCCCTTATAATAGTTAGTAGGTTGTGTGTGTGTGTATACATGATTCCTTTACTTGAATTTCAACATTAACAACACTATAAGTCTACCCATAGTGATAAATGAAAATTAAAAAAAATATGAACAAGAGGTCTGCAACTTAAAAAATGTAAAAACCAATTGAGAGGACATAAGTTGCCACAACGGGACAGTAGTTTCAACTGCTCTTGTCCCCTATTGGGTACTTATGTTTGAAATAATCTAAAGATAAATAAAAAATGCTCAGTTGAGTAACACATTGTGAGATGTCCAAAAGTAATGGGATAACTCCAAAAAAAGAAAGGACAAAAATATGGAAAGGTAAAACAATGTCAATGTAAAGCAAAGCAATTGTTATATATGTCTAGTTTTCTTGCTTAGGAATCATGCATATAATGACATACTAGAGGCGTAATGTAATAGTAAGAAGTGTGTCTTTTGTGTCTATACATACATCTATGATATGAAAACTAGGGTTTTAGGCCTAATCTAGCATATTGGGGAATATAATAATTTTAGAACTAATAAAGTGTAATATAAATATTCCTAAATTATTATATCATGAATTAAACATATCACACACTAGAATATGATAAAGTACAATTACAGTGAGAGAAAGGGTCATAATATGTATATAGGTATTAAAAAGTGTTAAGATTGTGTTCTAAATTGGAACAAAGTATCATCAAGCTACTCATTAAATATTAGGACTCAGAAGTCTACTTTAGATGGGTTTCTGGTTGTTTGGGTATTATCGTCATTTAATATGTCTAGAGGGATCCAAACTTATCTTCTATGTATTTGTACTTTCTCTTTCTAGGTTTTCTCACTTGGGTTTATGTGCCTAATTTTTGGATCTACACCTTTATGATGATTATGTCTACATAAAATATTTCTTCAAACCATAATATTGTGCCCTTTTTTTGAAAATGAAGTTAACATATATTGACATAGATTACCTCACCACACCTTTGTTAATGTGATGAGCATTATATTATATACCACTACTCTGAAGATGGATCAAGCCCTTGTAGTTCCTAAAACTTATGATGAGATGTAACATAATATATAATAGAAAATGACCCCTTTATTTATCCCTCACAATTAGCAATTATAGACACAAAATCACACACTTGGGTACATTTATAGGTCTTAAACACATACTAGCATTCATATAATTCCTAAGAAAGGAAACTAGTTGCTGAAAACTTTCTTTGGCCTCTTTACTTTCTTTATTTTTTGCTATTTGGTCTTACACACCCTATAACCCAATTAGTATTTTACTTATTTATCTTTTATGGCTCCAGGACAAGAGCACACAGGCATCCATGTCCCCTCTGGGTGCCCCTGACCCTTTTCCACCTTACTCACTCTTTTTGGGCCTTTTTTATCTTTTGGGAATCTTTTTCACTTATGGGTTGACCTTCCAATTGTCAATTATGAAATTCAAACAATGGAATCATATAAATACATAGTTATGTGTTAAAAATTAAGAACCAAGCACTAGCATTACATAGCATCACCTAAGATTTCATCAAAAAGGCACCTAAATCCATCCAAAGGCAACCATCTAACAATTCACTCAAGGGACAAGAGTTGTAACTTTGCATACACAACATAGGAAAGGGAAGTTCATTATTCCATCCACACATTCTATTACATTGCTACATGTAGCTACAACCCATTATCAAGTGCACTTGCATAAGAGCATCCTAGGGCAAAATTTCTACACACACGCACCATAACTACTTGGAATCTGAGATGTAGTGTAGCACTCAGTTGTAAGTTCACTCTCGGGGTGTCCATCGTGGTTAGTCTGACTCTCCATATTACATATTTTTTAGGTTTGATGTGGTTTGTTGGTTTTTATAGGTGAACTTCTATTTTACAGGTTATAGGTACCCTCTGCAATCATCATATGACCACCAGGTGATCAACACAGAGTAATTACAACATACTTGTGACACATCAGAGATCAAATTTGGAGCTTCTACATAGTCACGACCACCCAAATCTAGTCACTAGTGCCCCAGGTGCCCTTGTCTAGGTGTGGGCACCCCTATCTGGCCTTGTTCATGAGTTGCATAATTTATAGAGGTTGATTACGATGTTGCTTGTATTCTATTAATCACTTATTCCCACTCACAACACTTCTAGATTGTGTGAAAATTAGCTAAGTCCTCTCTCCTTCCTCTTTGCTTAGGGTTTCAAATACTACATCTTAAATTGCTTGTGTTATTTCCTCATTTCATCATTCATACATCATTCAGGTTCAGTAGTGACTCTGAAATATCCAAATTTAATTCAAATTAAATTAAATCAGCAACATACATTTTATATTTCATATTTAGCTCAACACTTGATCTAGGGAAATAATATAGATGACTTTATTATGGTGTTGCGCTATAAGGGATATATGTTTGTAATATTGTCTCGTGATCTTATTAAAGTGTGGCTAGATATTTTTTTCTGGTGAGTGTTAGATGTCCCTATAGGTTAGGGTTTTCTATATTTATATGTGACTTCCATTAGTCTTCCCACTTAACCAACCAAAAAGTCTTACCTAAAGATGACTAAGCCAATATACCCTACTGAAATTGTGACAAAAAAATAGGTCTAAGATAGATGGAGATATATGAAAATCTATAATAGCATGTATAATGATTTTAGAGCAGTTGAGTTGGAGAGTGACTATCGTTTAGAGGAAGTATGGTGTGGGATAGAGTAATAAGGTGCCTAAAGTTAGCCAAATAATTTGTATATGTGGTGTGTAAATCAGGATAATTGTAATTTTTCATATTTCCAAATCTATGGGCAAATTTTAGGGTGTTTCAAATTGTATGCCTTTTAATCTCACATCAAAAAATGTTGGATTAAGACAAAGAAAAAAGAAATGCAAACCTCACATCTCGATCATGGGATGGTGATGTAAAATATTAAATGTTTGTACTAATCCACACCAAACATGCAAACACATGACAAAGACACATAGATCAATGTTGGATAATGATATACACAAATTTTAAAATTCAATTTGAAGAATTGTATATTGATAACTAGTAGTAAAAGTGAAATGTAAATCAGAACAAATACACCTAATTGGTCATATTGAATTATGCCTCCAATTCATTGAACTCTAAATATTTTCATGGGGCCTTCCCCCATGCTAAGTGAGGTTGAAATATTTAAATCAACTTAATAGCCTTTACAGAAGCACATGCATTTTTTCAACTCATAGCCTTTTCGGTAACATTACATGTCATCAAATTTTTGGGCTATTGAGTTCAACTTCAACTTTATGGGATATTGAGGCTAAATTCATCTTTGTGAGATATTGAGGCACATTCCCATTTTTTGGGGTGTGGAGGCAAATTTCAACTCTGTGAGTTGTTGAGGCCAATTTCAACTTGTTGGGTTATTAAGGCTAATTTCATATTTTTGGGATGTTAAGGTTGAATTCAACTTTACAGACTATTAAGAATAAGTGTCAAATCTGTATAAGTGATAAAACTTCCAAAAATAAATCAAAACTTAATAATATCCTATATGAATTGTGTACAAATCCCACTAATTTGACTAAATATGGGTACTCTCGACTAAAATATCTGTACTCTGGGTTGAAATCTATGTGAAATTCTGAACAAGCCCACAATATTCCCCCTTTTGAGGTAATTTATGCCCCCTTCTTATCACCCACTTCAAAAGAAAAGTGGTTAAATGCATCATGAGTAAAGAGATAAACCATATAAAGAACAATACTACACAAGGTTGAAAAAGTATGCATAATCATGATGTAGTCATTATAAAACAAGCTTAGAATGTGTCATCCAAGGGATAATTATATGTGAATATTTATATAATTCTAAAAAATTAATCCATTCAAGCATAAAAATGAATCCCATATAAGCATGCTAGTAACATGATGTGGTAAGGATCATTGAACACACACAACATGACTTGACAATGCAAGAATTGACGATGCCTATCACAAACATTTGACCAACTTCACAAATCAATTGACATGACATTTATGACATGATTGACTCAACTAATACTAATATCAGTAACAATTATACGAGAAGCATAGAGTATGTAAGAATCATACACTCATGTATATAATAAAATAAATCATACAATCACATATAAGCTTACAAAAATCAAGAGGCATATACTCCCACATAATCATTAAGCATACAAGAATCAAACAATCATATAAATGTATACATAAATAAAAAAGATGCCAAAATCAAATTTTATTGATTTAATATGTCATAATTACAAAAGATGACATGTACACACCCCACACTTGTTACTTGATTATGAACACAAACAAGAAAACATTACAATCACAATCCCTCAATGGGATCGAATAATTCTTGCTACTCTTTGATCTATCTATAACCACACCCACTGCTACCACAACTGAAGATACTCCTACTTAATTTATTTGAGTCTCTTCTCGGCCTTTGAGAGTGCATATGTGAATTCATGTGTTCTTGAAAAATACTCCAAATGGAAAAGATATCATTTTGGTGTATTTTTTACTGTTTGTAACTACCATGAGTAAAACCACTCCTTAACATATACTAGTGATTTTGTGACCACTGAGGTAGTTAGGAAATTATCAGTTAACATATACTGGTGGTTTTATTACCATTAGTTATTAAAAATTGGTGATTTCATAGTCATCATCTCTAAGAGTTTGTGACTTTATCATAATTCAAGGAATACTATGTTTAATCCTTATTTGATGACTAAAATTAATCTTATATAATCCTAAGGCTTGTTGGAGTTTAGAAGTCTTCAAGGAACTATGACACGGATCTTCCACAATAACACACACTAAAAACAAGGTGTACACACAATTATTCTTTGTTTATGCAATATTGTGCATCATGCCTAGATATTCTTAAATCGAAAACCTTGGGTAAGAGAAAGATCTAAGTCTTGAACTTAGAGAAATTTTATTCAATGGTCAGTGGTGCCTATTAATCTCAAATTCATTTTCCCAAGTTTAATCTTCCATTACTCTACCCTTGTGCTTGAATATAAATTCTACAGACATCTTATCTATGGTCTTGTTGATGACTTTTGAGTCCATAATGGCCTTTATGTCCTCTTTCTATCTCTCATGAAATTATTGTCTTTGATCTAGAATCAAAGAAACTAAAGTAACATCATCTCCAAGTGATTTTCCTTTTATGAAGGGATACAAATCCACTGTGTTGAATATGGGTGAGATATAAATCCCATCCAAGAGCTCTATCTCATTTTGCATTTTCAGAAAACAATCCTCATTAAATTTTCATATTACAATCTTTTTCCACTTGAGCTTGTTATATGTTCTCTTTGGAAAATGTACCTTCTTCAAATGTGGTAATACCAATTCCCCAACTTGAAATTTCTTTTTTTGTAACATTTTTGTGTCTATTTTTTAGTTTGTATTGTTCCAATGTAAATCAAGAAAAAATGACACTTCTAGTATTGTAATTTTCTTAAAATATACTAGTATTTGAGAGTTAACTAATCGTGTGATTTGTTTAATTAAATATGAAATCAAGGGGCTAATTGAAACCATAATCACATTATACTATAGTAAATGAAAAGATAAGGCTCAATTGGCCCCAATTACATTTGAGATTAAACTATTTGCATGATTCATTCAATTTTGTACACATTTATGGGCCCAATCAAGCCCCATAACACTTATTATTAATGTGACACAACACGGTATGATTTTCCTCAATTACATTTTTAATTAAACCATTTGGGTGATTGGTTCAATTTTACACATAATTATGGGGTCAATCAAGCCCCAAATCACTATATAGTGTCTCAAATAGCACGACGGAGCTTGGTTAGCCCTAATTACATTCCATGTTGAACCAATTACATGATAGTTCAATTTATGCATTATTATGATACCAACTGAATTGACTTATTTCCTATTAGTACAAATGGTGTGAAGGTGCATACTGATTTAATAAAAAGTAAATATTAATAAGAGGACTGGACTAAATCTCAAATATCTTCAACATACAATATGCCAAAGTACAATGATGAACATGTGCAATTAACAAGAAGATAAGAGAAACTTAGCTAATTTATGATTGTCTAGACTGGATCTAGGCTGAACAGATGGTGGAACAGACTCAATATAGACTGTATGTGCTTTGTTTGGAAAACAATGTTCAAAAGGTATGCGAGATAGTATCACATAGGTATTTACCTTAGCTCATGTTCACCTAGGTACTTTATTTACCTTTATTGTATTTATCCTCACCCACTTATGTGTGTGGATATATCTATTATTTTATTTAGATATTAGGAAGATAATATCTAGTTGTTAGGTATAGTTCTTTCCTTGATCTATGGTATTGACTAGATATTTGATGACTAGTTATTTCCTAAATCTATGGTCTTAAGTAGTTCTTTGATGAGTAATTATTTCCTTGATTTATGGCTTGATCTATGACCTTGACTGGTTCTTAGATTGATATTTCTTGCCTATATAAGCAAGGCCCATTCTCATTATAATTCATTGAGCTCCATAATAATACATGATATTGTTGCTCATTTGTTTGCAAATGTTTATGTAAAGTTATTCTGGCGAATTACTTTCATCTTATTGAGTGCGGTGTTTGATTAACATCTAAGTTCTTAGCTTGGTGTGATCTGTTTATCATTCTTTTTATGGTATCAAAGTAGGAGATATCTATTGACATCCATTTGTAAGTTTTATTTTGCAAATAAGGTTTTTTATATATTCATATATTCAGGATTTGTTCGTATTTTGTTGTTGCATGTGTTTTTATGCAAACTAGATTCTTCCATTAGATTTGGAAGGTGGTAAAACCCTAAGATCAATTGTAAACTTGACTATTTCTAGAGGCATGGTCATTTTTTCAAGTTTTTTTGTTGTTGCTGAGGTACGTGCTGGTCTGATTTGGAATCCGTGGAAGAAAACCAAGAAAAAAAAATTCTGGGTTTTTCACTTTTGTGTTGCTATTTTTTTGGTTAGCATGAAGCAGACCTTTTCTTGAGGGACATTTTTTTACCATTTTGGTAGGTCGTGCGGGGTGCTGTGTAGGTTTTTTTATTTAATTTGTGTGGTGAAGGCAAGAGCATTTTATTTTATTTTAGTGGGAACTATGATAAATAGTAGAGCATAAAATTGAAAATCTTGTATCTTTTGATCGGTAACTTGGATTTGCATGCCATTTTTCGCAAAAAAATTGTTTTTGTTTTGAGAAACACACTATAATTATAAAGTGCCATATTGTAACACACACTCAATTATAAAGTGCCAAATTTGGGGGGTCTTGTTGCATTGCTTGGTTCTTACATTTTTTTGGTTATTTTTTAATGACGTCTTTATCTACTTCTGCATTAGATCATATTGAGCCATTAACAACACAAAATTACCACACATGGAAACGAAGAATGGAAACAATTATCAAACAGAAATGATTATGGGATTTAACTTCTTCAGAATAACCAATGTTCACTAGAAAATATGATAAATTTCAGTACCATTGCAAATTTGATGAGTGTATGGGTTTGATAGGAACTTATGTAAGTGACAGTCTTTTGTTTCATTTGGAAAAATGTAATTCTCCTTTCAAAATATGGGATAAATTAGAGGGTTTATTTGGTAAGGTGGATCATATGAGAACCATGCAACTCGATATTGAGACCACCTCTCTTAATCTTGAAAATTTTCCATCAATTATAGACTATATTACCAAGTTTAATCATTTGTTGACATAATTGAAGGGGAGTGGAAGAAATAAGAAAGATGAAGAGTGTATTTACTTAATTCTATCCAAGTTGAGAGGACCATTCCAAATATTTGCTTCTACCTTTTTCTCTAGCATGGATGCCTTAGGTGACACCTTCAAAATGCCTGACTTAGAAACATTTTGTGAAAGACTTACTAGGGAAGAATCCAAATTGTCCAACCTTGAGTCTTCCACCTCTCAAAAGGCATTAGTTACATCTAATCCTAAGGGCAAGGGAAAACCAAAAAGTAAAACCTAATCCACCCCTTCTCCATCTCAAAGTGCTCTTAAACCCAACGAAAATAACTATAAACCCAAGGAGTCTTCTAAATCGAAGAATAAGTCTAGCCTTTCATGCTATTTTTGTGGGGATATTGGTCATAAAGAACATAGGTGTTATAAAAGAATGCAAGCCTTAGAGGATGTAGTCAAGAAACAAAAAAATTATATCACTACTCCACCTCCTTCTAATCAGCATGGTAAAACATTTAATGTTGTTAGGATATCTCAGGCACCACTTGTAGATAGTTGGATTATATATTTTGGTGCTTCTCATCACATGACTTCTTCCAAGGAGTCTTTTGTATCTCTAGGTTTGAGTTCTACTTCCAAAATTGAGGTTGGAGATTCTTCATTTCTTTTTGTTAAAGAAAAAGGTGACATACACCCTAATGTGGAAGTATCCAATATGCACTATAAGTTCCCAACATCACTACAAATTTACTTTCTGTATATAGAATTTGTCATTCTGGTCAAGGAAAAATAGTGACTTTTACACCGTATGGGGCAGGAGTATGAAATTTGTTGGAGCCTCATTCACTTATTACTCAAGGTATTGTTGATCATAGTTCTAGACTATATCACTTTAAGGGTTTTGATGACACTTCCTCTATAGGGAAAGGATTGGTTTCTCAGGCAGGTTCTAAGAAAAAGCTTTGGCATAAGAGATTTGGGCATC
Source organism: Taxus chinensis (assembly GCA_019776745.2). Classification (NCBI taxonomy): domain Eukaryota; kingdom Viridiplantae; phylum Streptophyta; class Pinopsida; order Cupressales; family Taxaceae; genus Taxus; species Taxus chinensis. The sequence continues at coordinate 145,629,451 of CM034147.1, read as the reverse complement.
TCAATTATAGATATTTGAAGGAGTTGAGAACTCATGGTATGGTTAGTGGTCTTCCTAGATTTTCTTGTCTTGAGGGAGTTTGTCATGGTTATGCATTAGGGAAACAACACCAAGATCCATTTCCTAAGAATTTTTCCAAGAGATCTTCTTCACCACTTGAGCTTGTGCATAGTGACTTGATGGTTTTTCCTACCCCCTCTTTCAATGGAGCTAAGTATGCACTTACCTTTATTGATAATTTCTTGAGGTGTACTTAGGTTTATTTTCTCAAGTACAAAAGTGATGTCTTTTCACACTTCAAATTCTTCAAGGATTTGCTCGAGAAACAATCTTCTAGTTACATAAAGAACCTTCACACTGATAATGGGGGGAGTACTTTAGCAACGAGTTTTCTAAATTTTTTGTAACTCATGACATTATTCACCAACATTTTGTTCCTCATACTCCACAACAAAATGGCTTAGTAGAAAGGAAGACTTTGAAGGAAATGGATGATTGCATGATTTATTCTAGAGATTTACCTCCTATATACTGGGTAGAAGCAGTTAACTGTGCTAACTACATTCAGAATCACACACCACACAAAGCACTTAAGAATTTGAATCCAAAGGAAGCTTGGTCCAAAACTAAGCTAGATGTATCATTTTTTCGAGTCTTTAGGAGCCATGTTTGGGCCTTTATGCCTAAGAAGAAAATTAAATCCTTGGATAGGAAGAGAAAACCTTTGATCTTTGTAGGGTATTGTGAGGACATGAGAGCTTATCAAATTTTAGATCCTGATATTCATGAGGTTATTTTTCAAACACATGGTCGATTTGATGAGTGCTTCACGCCTCATGATTCTTCATCTTCTTCAATGCCTACTTCTTCTTCTTTATCTCATCTTGAGGATCATTACTTTGAGGAGGTTGATGAGGAGGTTATAGATGCCAATGAGGATCTTATTCCCACTGATGTTATCACTATGCCTAAGTGAGATCGTACTATAGTTTATGAGGCAACACCTTTCATTCAAGATCTTCCACCAACTAGGCCCATCATCATGCACATTCTACATGTTCTAGAATTTTGTGTTAGGTAGTTTCTGAGGATCCATATTCTTTTTCAAAGCCTCATGGGATACATAAGTGGTATGATGCGATGACAGCTAAGTATTCTTCTTTGATGAAGAATCATATTTGGGATTCGGTATCTCCACCTAAAGGAAGAAATATGGTTAGGTGTAAGTGGGTATACCAAACCAAATATGAAGTTGATTTGTCCATTGACAAGTATAAGGCTCATCTTGTTACAAAGGGTTTTTCACAATTTGAAGGTATTGATTATTCTGAGACTTTTGCACCCATTGCCAAGATGGATTTTGTACGCCTTGTACTTGTTATTGTTGCATCACAGGGGTGGCTTGTATACTAGATGGACATGAAGAGTGACTTATTATATGGATATTTATAAGAGGAAATATACATGGAACAACCTATTGGATTTGTTCAAGATTCTTCTCTTGTTTATAGACTCCAAAGGTCTCTTTATGGTCTCAAACAGGCCCCTCAGGCTTGGTAAGAGAAGATGGTTTCTTTTCTTCTATCTACTGGTTTTGTTTATTGCCACTTTGATCATACAATATATCTAAAACATGTTGGTGAGGATATTGTGGTACTTGTCTTATATGTTGATGATTTGTTACTTATTAGTAGCTCTTCTTCCCACATTTTGAGTATTCATAGGGCTCTTTCTATGCAGTTTGACATGACAGATCTTGGGTTATTGCATCATTTCCTTGGATTGAATATTTCTCAGAAAGATTCAGGGATTCATTTGAGTCAGAAAAAGTACACCCATGATCTTCTTCGAAACTTTGATATTTCTGATTGTAAGCCAAGTTCATCTCCTTTTCATTCTAGGGTTACTCTTACTACCACATGTACCACTTCACTTTGTAATCCTACATTATATAGGCAGTTGGTTGAAAGTATCATGTAGTTGACCCATAATCACCCTGATATTTCATTTACAGTAGGGCTTGTATCTCGGAATGCATATTCCCCTTATAATAGTCACTGAAAGGATGCTAAAAGGATTTTGCGCTATTTGCAGGGCACTTCCCACTTTGGCCTACACTACACTAGGGGTTCTACTCAATTGGTTAGATATATAGATTCAGATTGGGCAGGTTCTATTGATGACATGTGTTCCACTTCAGGATATATTTTTTGTCTTGGTTCTTCTCCAGTTGCTTGGGCATGCAAAAATCAATATGCTATTTTAATTTCATCTTCAAAGGCAAAGTACAGGGCAATTCTTACAGTGAGACAAAAAATTCTTTAGCTTCGACAATTATTGACAGAGTTTGGATTCCCACAGGATTTATCGACTATACTTTAGTGTGACAATCAATCTGTAATTCACATTTCTCGCAACCCTATTGAGCACCAGTGGACCAAACATATTGAGATACACATACACTTCATTCTTCAACACATTCAGGATGGATTTATTTACTTGGAGTGCATTCCAACTCAACAGCAAGTTGCAGACATCTTTATGAACCCTTTTGCATCACCTCGCCACCTTGAGTTTCATGGCATGCTTGGGGTTTCAGAATTTTTTCTTAAGGGGTGTTCGTGATAACATATTCATTCTTCTTCTTCTTTCTCTTTCCTTCTAGTAGTATTTTTTCCTACGTTTGGTTCAAGATTTCTTTATGGATATATTGTACATGAGTACCTGATCAAGCCCAGTTGTTGGGACTCATACTGTGGACATGCCACTTTTATGTTAGGCCCTTAGCTTCACTTGAGGGGGGGTGTTAGAGTAGGTATTTACCTTATCTCATATTCACCTAGGTACTTTATTCACCTTTACTATATTTATCCTCACCCACTTATGTGTGTGGATATATCTTTTATTTTATTTAGATATTAGGAAGATATTATCTAGTTTTTAGGTATAGTTCTTTCCTTGATCTATGGTATTGAATAGATATTTGATGGCTAGTTGTTTCTTAAATCTATGGTCTTGAATAGTTCTTTGATGGCTAGTTCTTTCCTTGATTTATGGCTTGATCTACGAACTTAACTGGTTCTTAGATTGATATTCCTTGCCTATACAAGCAAGGCCCATTCTCATTGTAATTCATTGAGTTCTATAATAATATATGATATTGTTGCTCATTTATTTACAAAGGTTTATGTAAAGTTATTCTGGAAAATTACTGTCATCTTATTGAGCATGGTGTTTGATTATCATATGAGTTCTTGGCTTGGTACGATCTATTTATCATTCCTTTTAGGTTAGACATGATCACTTGGGGCGCTAGTATCTAAACTAGGCGCTAGTGTCCTGGAAGAGAGGGAAAATCTAGTTCTTTCAATGTCTAATAGTGTTTCCTTCACTTCATTTTGTGTCACATCCAGTTTTTTGTAGGGTTCTCCTGCCACACTTGTACCTGTAAAACAAATCCTAGTTATCTGCACAAGACTTAAACATACATTAGGTGGAATAAAAGATGCATATGTTTGAGTCAAATTGACCTCGATGGTCACCTCAAAGTTATTATCACCATTGTAGTTCTAGTGTGTGTGTGTGTGTGTGTGTGTGTGTGTGTGTGTGTGTGTGAGAGAGAGAGAGAGAGAGTGAGAGAGAGAGAGAGAGAGAGAGAGAGAGAGAGAGAGAGAGAGAGAGAGAGAGATTGTGTCCCTTGAAGCTAGGTTTTCATTGTGTAAGTTACAACAAGATAGCGAGCTACAAATAATTTTTCCCTAAGATGATATGTGTTATGGAATTCAGAATTTTCCCTTCCTATACAGTGAATGATGCAACCCAAATGTAGCCCTTGAGTTGTTCCTTTTGCCTAAGTAGTAGATAGCAAGTAATAGCCCAATTTCCCCTTACAATAATTAGTAGGTTATATACATATAATTCCTTTGCTTGAATTTTGACATTAACAATACTAGAAGCAAATCCATAGTGATAAATACAAATTTAGAAAAATATGAACAAGCGGTGTGTAACTTAAAAATGTAAAAACCAATTGAGAAGACAAAAGTGCCCACATGGGTCAGTAGTGTCAGCCTCTCATGTCCCCTATTAGGCACTTATGTCTGAAAGACTCTAAAGATAAATAAATAAAAAATCTGTTGAGTAACACATTGTGAGATGTCTAAAAGTAACGAGATAACTCCAGAAAAACAAAGGACAAAAGTATGGAAAGGTAAAATAATGTCAATGTACATAAAAGAAAATGTTATCAATGTCTAGTTTTCTTGCTTAGGAATCATACATATAACAACATATTAGATGCGTAATGTAATAGTAATAGGTGCATAATTTTATGTCTACACATACATCTATAATATGAAAATTAGGATTTTAGGCCTAATCTAGTATATTGGGGAATATAATAATTTTAGAACTAATAAAGTTTAATCTAAATAGTCCTAAATTATTATAGTAGGAATTAAACATATCACACATTGGAATATGATAAATTACAATTACAGTGAGAGAAAGGAATCAAAATATGCATATAGGTGTGAAAAAGTGTTAAGATTTTGTTCCAAAGTGGAACAAAGTATCATCAAGCTACTCATAAAATATTAGGACTTATAAGTATACTTTGGATGGGTTCCTGGTTGTTTGGGCATTATCGTCATTGAATATGTCTAGAGGGATCCAAAATCATCCTCTATGTATTTGTGCTTTCTCTTTCTAGGTTTTCTCACTCGCATTTGTTTGTCTGATTTTTGGAGATGGACCTTTGCAATGATTATTTCTAGATCAGATATTGCTTCAAACCCTAATGTTGTGCCCCTTTTCTAAAAAAGGAGTTAGCAAGTATTGGCATAGACTACCTCACCACACCTTTTTTGTGTGATGAGCATTGTGTTATATACCACTACTCTAAAGATAGATCAAGCCCTTATAGTTCCTAAAACCTATGATGAGATGTAACATAATATATAATAGATAATGATCCCTTTATTTATCCCTCATAGTTGTCAACATACATTTTGTACTTCATATTTAGCTCAACACTTGATCTAGGGAAATAATAGAGACAACTTTAGATTTGTATCTTGTTGTGTTGATGCACTATAAGTGATATATGTTTATAATACTCTCTCTTGATCTTATTAAAGTGTGGCTAGAATTTTTTTCCTGGTGAGTGTCAAATTTCCCTATAGGTTAGGGTTTTTCTCTATTTATATGTTACCTTCATCATTTTTCCCACTTAGCCAACCTAAAAGTATTTCCTAAAGATGACTAATCCAAGATACCCTATTGAAATTGTGAAAAAAATAGGTCTAAGATAGATGGAGATCTATGCAAATTTGTAATAACATGTGTAGTGATTTTAGAGGAGTTGAGTTGGAGAGTGGCTATCGTTTAGAAGATACATGGTGTGGGATAGAGAAAGAAGTTGCATTTAGTTAGCCAAATAATTTGTATATATGGTGTGTATATGAGGATAATTGTAAATTTTCATATTTCCAAATCTCTAGAAAAAATTTAGGCTACTGCAAATTTATGCCTTTTAATCTCACATCAAAAAATGTTGGATTAAGAAAATAAAAAATAATTGCAAATGTCACATCTCGATCATGGGATGGTGATGTAAAATATTAAATGTTTGTAACAATCCAATGAAACATGCAAACACATGACAAAGACATATAGATCAATTTTTGATAATGATGTATATACGTTTTTAAATTGAATTTGAAAAACTTTATATTAAAAAATAGTAGTAAAAGTGAAATGTAGATAAAAACAAATACACCTGATTAGTCATGTTGAATTATGCATCCAATTTGTTGAACTCTAAATGGTTCCATGGGGCTTTCCCCCATGCTAAGTGAGGTTGAAATCTTTAAATCAACTTAATAACATTTATGGTAGCATATACATTTTATCAACTCATAGCCTTTTCGGTAGCATTACATGTCATCAAATTTTTGAGTTATTGAGGACAACTTCAACTTAATGGGATATTGACACTAAATTCATCTTTGTGAGATATTGAGACCCATTCCAATTTTTTTGGGTGTGGAGGCTAATTTTAATTTTGTGAGTTGTTGAGGCTAATTTCAACTTGTTGGGTTATAGAAGTCAATTTCAAATTTTTGGGATGTTGAGGCCAAATTGAACTTTGCGGGCTATTAAGAACAAGAGTCAAATTTGTATATGTGATATAACATCCAAAAATATATCAAAATTGATTAAGATCCTATATGAATTGTGTAAAAAATGCCACTAATTTGACTAAATATGGGTACTATTGGATAAAATATGTGTACTCTCAGTTGAAATCTATGTGAAATTTTGAACAATCCCACAATATGCCCCCTTCTGAGGTGATATATGTCCCCTTCTTATCACTCATTTTAAAAGAAAATTGGTTAAATGCATTATGATTAAAGAGATGAATCATATAAAACACGATAATACACATGGTTGAAAAAGTATGTATAATCATGATGTAGTCATTATAAAACAAAATTAGAATGTGTCATCTAAGGGATAATTATATGTGAATATTTATATGCATCTAAAAAGTTAATCAATCCAAACATAACAATAAAGCTCAAATAAGTATGCTAAAAATCATACATTCACATATAAGCATATAGAAATCAAGAGGTATATAGTCACACAAAATCATAAAGGATACAAAAATCATACATTCATATAAATGTATAGAGAAATCAAGAATTATGCAACCACATGTAAGCATAGAGCATACACAAATCATATAATCACATATAAGGATAGATTAATTACACATAAAATCATAAATTAATCAAGAAGTATACAATCACATAGAAGCATAGAGAGCTAAATATCATATAGTAATCAGTGGAGCATATAACATACATGTGTCCTATAATATACATATCAATCTCGAAGTCATACAAGAGAAACCAATGTAGAAGCACATGAGCATATATGTAAAAAAATTAGTATAGTATAGAGCATGTAATATATAGTAACTCACCAACTAGTAGTCATGGATCAAACAATGTCAATACACATAAACAAGAAATATCAATGTAAATTAAAATCACTATATGATATTCATAGTAATGCTCATGTCACAATGTATAATTTGGTGCAATACATCATAGAAGTAACTCTATATCACTAATACATCAAAGAAAACAAAAGATGTAGTTGAAAAATATGTATGTATATGCCCCTAGTATAGACATGGCCCTAATGTGGAATAGGTTCTCTCCAGGTGTTGGAATAAAGAGTTGCATAACATGTATATGTATATGGTAATGTCTATCTATTATACCATGTAGCTAGCTCATGTATATAGTAAAAGTAAATATGTATAAAAGTAGATATGTAAATTTACAAGAGTGTGGTAACAACAATGTGTCATTCGATGTAGTAATGAAATAAGTCATAAGCAAGTCTTGATTTTGGATTTTTCTAATGTTTGTATGTTTTTATACTTTGACATATTTTATTGTTTTCATATTTTTTTAATAAGCGTAAAAATTAAATAAAACTTGAAAATACATAAGGGTCCTAGGGATGTAGTTTGTAACCATATCAAAATGGGGTGTTTGGGGTAATTATAATTCCCTCAGTAATAACATTAAACCCATGCATGTGTTTCATTTTCAAGTAATGTGTAGTTATTAACTCAAAAATATGTGTTAGAAGAATTGATTATGTGAGAATAAATGAAAATCCCAATGTTCAAACAAAAGAGTGTAAACAAGATAATATGTGAAAAAGACACTATGTACAATATCTTGCATAGGGGTGCCTCTAAGTAAGGGAGAGTGTAAGAGGACTATCTGAAGTTCTCATAAATTGGATGCTAATTTGGATATTGTGGATCAATGACTGAAAATATCGCATGCCACAGGTGAGGAGTAATGGAAATAGATTAATAACTATTAGGATATAAGAAATGATCATGCGTCATGTAGTAATCAAAGTCATCAATAGTTTATGTATACATAAACTAGAGGTTATGTAGTCCTAGTAATATGCGACCTATATTATGTATTGGGAGAATGCATTGGTGTCCCGTATGATGCACTACTGTAATACTGTTATAAAAATACCACAAGTCATGCACGACCTAGTAATGTAGGCTAAACTTGAGTAAGAGATTCTATAAAAATTTTGGTTTGAATAGTTAATATTGATGAATATTATGAAATTTATTTAGGAAGAGACTCAATTATATGTCAAGGTTGATACTAAATAAGTTGTAATGGTTGCACACGTGGGCTCAATAGTACAAGTTAGCGTGAAGCTATGATAGGCATTGTGATTCATTGAATAGGTTACTCATAGGTAATACTTTAGATTGTAACCAATTTATTTGTGTATATATACTTTCCATGTATGTAAATTCGAAGGAATAGCTCTCATCTCATGGATCCATGGACATCTAAGTAACATGTTGATTAGATTGTTAGTAGGCAATATCTAAAACCATGTGGCTATCTTATTAGGTATAACTTGTAGGTGTAATACAATGCCCCCAAGTGGGTTCTAACGTTTTCCATAAAATCCATTAACTATATTTGTTGTATTAACTAGATCATAAACATTATATATTCAAGGCTAGTGAGTAGTATCATATTAAATATGTGTTATATTTGTTATCAACTATAACATTTAGTATCATATGTGTATCATTATGAGCACAAACAAATAAGGGATTATATATAATATCAACATTTCTACAAATATTAAATCATAGGTCGAGTTGGAGGCATATTCAAAATCATGACAATAATGCCATTTATAAGTGCAGTACCCAAAACCTAGTACGAATCACTTGGAAATATACATTTTACATTTACCTTTACATTAATCCCAATTATACACAAATGACTAATCAAGACACGCTCCCACTCGTTCCCATAACATAATTCCACTAGATCTCATGTCTACTCTAGCTCAACTTATTAGGAATTATTGCAAATTTTATAGAACACATATACACACACTTGTCTTATAATTGAATCCTTGAGAACTCTAAACATGTTTGTGGGTCCAAGACAGGTTTGTAAATGAATCTTTCCCACTTGCTATGAAATTTTCCCTTGCTCTTTCAATGGACATATTTTCAAATAAATAAATTTGATTAGTCATCCTAAGTGGTACTTTTGTGTGGGTTGAGTGGGAAATCATTTGAATGGTCACCTATACAAATTCATATATCTTAAGGTTTTGTTGAGTGGGAAATCATTCAAATGGTCACCTATATAAATGCATTTACCCTAAGGATCAGTTGAGTGGGAAATGGTTCAAATATAGACACATCTACCATAATATATTAGGGGAATCTAAGGATAATCTATTTCACCCACTTTAAGAAGGATAAGAGTCAAAGGATTGAAGAAGTTATTCCTTATATCACTATTACAAAAATAAGCTACTCAAATTTTGAATACCTCTTTATTGTATCCTCATATCAATTATGAGCCAAAAATAAAGTATTAAGTGTGTATTACCAAGTGTGAGGGTTGGATCAATGACTCAATCTTCTATTATTTTATTCTATATAATATGTGTCTCACATTAAGGTTAGGAGAATTACGTGTGGCTTGATCCCTATTTGGAGTAGTGTTATGTAGCACAACACTCATCACATCGGTAGGGGTATGGTGAGGTAGTCTAGCACAATAGTTACTAAACCCTTTTAGGGTTACAAGTTATTATAAGCTATAAATGAGTACATACTAATGATTACAAGGAAATGTACATGAAAAATAGATCTATAGAGATATGAAAACTATATCCCAAAATCCATATCCAACTTATACCATTAGAGAACTAATTTAATGATATTAAATCTAATGTAAGAACATTGTTGATCATATAAAATGACAGTAACATATAATATCTAGATAAAGAAGTAAAAACAAGAGTTCTATATAGGGTTTGTAGATTGTCTTAGCTTGCCTTCATAGGTCCGAATTGATTTTGAGTTGAAGACTAGTTTGGAAGGTTGTATTTTGGACAATCTCAGGGACAAAAGCACTTGGGAGAGGACACGACCGCTTGGGCACTAGTGTCTATTTTGGGAGCTGGTATCTCTAGAATAGCTTCAGTCCTATATCTTTCTCTGTCGCTTCTTGTCACTTCTTGTTCACTATAGGTCGTGTCAGGTTTTATAGAATTTTTCCTAGTCATACTTGTACTTGCAAAAGAAACCTTATCTACATGTACTATACTTGAGTGAATATTAAATGAATAAATAACACATATGCTTGAGTTGGACTAACCTCAACAGTCACCCCAATGTGATTGTCACTGAGCGTTTCATTACATTTCAAACTCAATGTAGTTCTAGTGTTTGTGATTGGAATAGTGTCCCTTGAGATAGGATTGCCCTAGTGCCAGTGGCACAAGGAATAGAGGGGTACAATTACCTTTTCCCAATGCAATAATGTGTGATATGGAATTCAAAATAACCTCCCCTATGCAGTGAATAATGGAGCCCAAAATGCAGTCCCTTGATGTTGTATATTGAAAATAGTATGTTGTAGATATATTCCTGATAAATGCTTGACCCTTAGAATGAGGTTAAATAGTTGTGATGCATATATGAGTTCTTTCGATTAATTTTGGCACATAGTGACACCAAAATCCGACCTAGGTGATGAAAAAAGATAAGAAAAGACCCAAAGCAAAGAAAACTGAAAAAGGAGAAAAAAGAAAATTGGACAGAAGCACCCAGAAGGGGACATTAGCGCACCTGGGCACTACTGTCCCTGAGTGGGCGGTATCTGTACAAGAAAACTAAAACGGTAACCAAAAGACCAAGAAAGGGATCCTTGTGACTAGTATGCAAAAGTGTAAATGTATGTCTAGATACAAAAACCAATAAAGATAAGAACAGATACAAAGCAATGTAAAATAACCAAAGAGGTGTCATCATTGCCTAGTGTCCTTACTTAGAAATCATGTATATAAATGAAGTATACTAGAGGTGTAATGTAATAGTAATAAGTGCATATTTTAGTGACTACATTTTCCCCCACTTTATGTTGGGAATGAAAATTCATTGGCATAAAGTAGAAAAAAAAGCATACCTTGGGCAGTCAAAAGAAGATTGTGCCCAATAGTGTGCCGAATGAGTATGTAAGTGTGTTGAATGGAATATTGCAAATGTTGTACTGTGGAATCTAGGGAATGGAAGGATAAGGATCCTAGGATGACATTTACGTGTGTGTAGTGATAATGATGCATGTATTGAGATTTGTCTTCAATGTTTACATGGATTCTTGTGTGATTTACCTTCATTGTAGTAGGATAGGACTTGCTAAATAAAACAAGTGTAGTCAATGCTCATGGTAAATGCAATTGAACTTTAACTTGAAAAATATGTAAAATGGAAATACGTATTTGGAAAAAGATAAACCAAAGGGTTAGAGTACACCTGAAGTGTTGAAAGAGAAAGGGATATAAATTTGTTCCTTCTTGTAGACTTGTTTCGGAGCTGTTTGAGAGCTAGTTGAGAGTGATTAATTCTCACTTGAAAGGATTTGGGCATCTTTTCACCAAACTAGGGATTTGAGCATCTCGACACTAAAATTCATATTTAGGCGTCCTTTCGCCGCTAAGAGAAAGTGTATTGGGAGAGTTCATAGGCTTTTTCCTCTAACTCGTTAACGCTTCCCCAGAGATAAGTGCCACTGGAGATGATCACAAACTCATGATTTGTAACTTACCTTGGGTGACACATTGTTCTAGGCATATCATTTTCCTACATATGCCCTAGGTGGCACTTCCTTATTTGTTTCTTCTTTGGTTCCTGAGTAAGTGCTTTATGACATGCCATTGACTTTAGTTCATGTTAGTAACTGATTGTAATCTGAAACTAACTATGTAACTGTTGAAACTAGAAGAATGTAACTGTGCAATTGTTGAAGACTGTAACAACTGTTGAAAACCACTCTGTAACTATTTTTACCCCTAGGAAAGAGCGCCCAGGTTGGACACTAGTGCCCACCATTGCTGTCTGTGAGAGGCGGTTCTGTCCAGGATGTGAATTTTGGCCAAGTCTATTTTTAGCCTATTCTATAACTAATAACTATTCTGATCAACGTTGGTTGTGATTTTGTAACTACTTTTTATTACTGTTTGGAGGGTGAAAAGGTTCACCTGATGTTTTTTTCCCACTTTTGGGTGCGTGAGATGAAAAAATAGTGAATGGAGCCCAAATGAGGAAGGATGAAATTGATATGCATATCTTGATATAGGGATTCACTGCCATGGGGAATAGGGATTAGCCATGGTAGTTACCATGGTGCAACTAAAAAAATGGGAAAATGCTATCATATAAGTGTTAGTGATAAACAAGTAATGCACACATAAATAACAACTAGAAAAAACATATAGGAAAATAGAAAACAAAGAAATAATGAGTAGCTAGTTGCATGCATGGGACACCACTCAGGATGTCACAAGATGCAATTAAAGCCGTCAAGGCTTGTGTAAGGAAACAAGAAAACATAGGGCATAACCCGCAAACAATAGCAAAACAAAGATACAAACAAATCTGATAACCATGATTGGAAGGAGTCCTGTAAGGAAAATGTACACATGAAGCACCCGTTATCATGTTAGGAAAGATAAATAATATATCACAATGTAATATCTGAATATAGGAATAAAAATGTGAAATATTGTAATGATAAAACCTAATAGTAAATGGGAAAAGGTAGATTCCCCCATGAGCCTCAGTGGGGTTAGTAATGGACAAGGAAAAAACATCATACATCATGTAACAACCTGTAAGTGACCTATGCATTCACCTCAAGATACCATGTGAATCGTGCATGTGTGTATGACAAATGATAAAGCATACTAGAACCGTAGTAACATGATAAGAAAAGGTGCAACATATAATTATAAAGGAAGAAAGAGTACATCCAATCAAGATCTAAGACAAACATGTTTTTGGATTTTTAAATTGCATATATGTGAAAGATAATAGGCAGAAGGGAGGAATAAGGATGCCCCCGATGTGTGTGTGCAAAGTGAGGTCCATGTTGGTAAATGCCCTCAATAGTCAAGTATGAACAAATAACAAGAGTGTGTCATCAGGAAGTGTGGGGGAAATTGGTTGCCCCCCCTCAAGGATGTAAATAACTAAGTGTAATAATTGCTTAAGGTGCATTACATTCATGGTAGTTTTGATAGGATTGCCAAGGAGGGTTGCAAGATGATAAACACCTTGCCCAAGTTTTTTAGTAATAACATATGGGCCAAGCCAATTGGGTTGAAACTTGCCTTTGAGAGAGGGGTCGACATTGGTATTCTTTTGATTTTCTTTGAGTACTAAATCACCAATATTGAATTCATAATATCGTACTTTGTTATGATATAATCTTGGTAAGTGCAGAGATGTTCCAATGCTTGGACACACCCTAAATCTAGTATTTAGATTTTGTGTAAGCGTCGTTCTCGATATTCACTATCTTGGAGAATGTTTTTAAGGGAAATACATAAAGTTAGGATTTTGAGTTCTAGAGGTATAAAGGCCTCAGTACCATACACAAGAAAAAATGGTGTGGTATTTGTAGGAGTACAAACGCTAGTGCGGTAAGCCTAAAGAGAATATAACATTTGAGTGTGTCAATCATCCACCACTACGGTTAATGGTTTTTCAGAGAATTTTGACTATCATTTTATTACTTGAATGACCATCCTTGAGGGTAATAAGGAGTAGTGAATGTGTCTTTGATCTTGTATTTTGTATAAAAAAAATTTACAGTGCGATTTTTGAAAGATGGGCCATTGTCAGTCACAATTGTGGAGGGAACCCCAAAGCGGGTTATGATATGAGTATTAAGGAATTTACAAATATTGTTGCCAGTAGTAGTTTGCAAGGGTGCAACTTCAACCCATTTAGTGAAGTATTATATAGGAGTAATGATGAATTTATGTCCTAATAATTTGGGGTTAATCTTGCCAATGGGGTCGAAACCCCATAGTGAAAAAGGCTATGGGGATGTAATAGGTTGTAAATCATGAGCTGGTTTATGGTGTAGGTTGCTATGGTGTTGACACTTATCACAACATTTTAGCATGGTCTAGGCAATATTGTTCTATGGTGGGCCAATAATACCCTTTTCGTAATAATTTTTGAACCATAGATTTTCCACTAAAGTGTCCACCCACATGTACTATCATGTATTTGAGAGAGAGCTAGTGAGATATCTTGGAGTCCCAAACAAAAAAAGAGATTACCATCAAGAGCATGTTTGAATAGAGAACCACCAACGATGAAACATCAGTTGGCATCACAATTGGAGTCGTCATGCCTCATGTGGGGATAGGTTAACGGGAACTTCTTGTTGGTAAAGGAAATTATAAATAGGATTGTACCATTCCGGATAATGTCAGCACTACAACTAACAACAAGAACATGTAAAGCATTTACACTATGGGAATCGATGGAAGGATGACACAAGTGTTGAATAATAAATGTAGCATGATTATCTATAATATCATAAAACAAAAACAACACTGCCATGGCATCAACATGCCCTGTCGAGTGATAGTAGTGATAGAGTGATAATCGAATGTAGCAAGAATATCCATAACAATGATATGATATGGGATGAGTTTCTCTTCTTTGATTTGGTATGTACCATTAACTTGATTAACAATGAGTTGAGAATCTCCAAATATACGAAGGTGGCATATAGGAAGAGTTTGAGCAATAGATAAGCCTAAAATCAGGGCTACATATTCATACTATATTATTTGTGCATGAGAAGTCGAGTTGATAAGCAAAGGGCATAGGTTCACCATGTGGTGTAATGAAAACAATACCATGTCACCGACACCTGTGGCACTAGCGGGAGCTGTCTAAATACATTGGTTTAAATGTCATAATCAATGGTATATGCAGTAAAATCATCTCAAAAGTCATCATAGAGGGGGAAAGGATCGTGGATAGTAGCCTATGCTAGTTGATCAACGATGACTTGGCCTTTGATAGCTTTTTGTGGAACAAATTTAAGATTAAATTCAGTAAGTAACATGACCCAACGGATTAGGCGGCTAGATAGATAAGTTCGTTGAAAGGAAGTAGCACAAAGGATCAAATTTGGTAATAACATGAATTTCGGTGTTGATCATATTGTGACGTATCTTGTTACTGACGAATACAAGATCAAGGCACAACCTTTTCAATATAATCTATAATTGTATTCGTACGAAAGTAAGGTGTGACTAATATAATAGATGGCACATTCAAGCTCATTCACCATCATGTTCAGCAAGCAAAGCGCCTAAGGGATGAAAAGTGGCTGAGATGTACAAAGCAATGCTTGATC
The DNA here is from genome assembly GCA_019776745.2 of Taxus chinensis. NCBI lineage: Eukaryota > Viridiplantae > Streptophyta > Pinopsida > Cupressales > Taxaceae > Taxus > Taxus chinensis. The sequence continues at coordinate 145,614,122 of CM034147.1, read as the reverse complement.
AGGAAATGAGGAGTTAGTACAAGCAGATTAAGTAAATAAGCTTCGATGTCATCGAATGCATGTTAACAACTAGCATCCCAAGTAAACGTAGTATCCTTTTTCATGAGCCTGTAAATGGTTGGGTCTTATTAGCTAGTTGTGCAATGAATCGATAGATAGCCTCGATTTTACCTTGTAAAGAACGAAGCTGATGAAGGTTTCATGGAGGAGGCATATCTACAATGGTGCGAATTTTCTAGAGACGAATCTTGATACCTCATTGGGAAATGATGTATCCTAACAATTTTCTAGTAGTAAATTGAAAGACGCATTTTTTGGATTAAGATGTACATTATATTTTGGTAAGCATGTAAATAGTGTATGAAGATCTTGGGCATGGTCAACATGATGTTTACATTTGGAAGGAATGTCATCAACATAGTCCTCAATGATCTTATGAATATAATCATGGAATATGTGGATCATATTATGTTGGTATGTAACCCTGAAATATTTGAGACCAAAGTGTATAACAGTATAGACAAAATGTTCCCTAGGGGATGATAAATGAGTTTTTTTCTTGGTTAGTTGGGTTGATTTTTTATTTTATTATATCCAGAAAACTCATCCATAAAAGATAACATATCATGGCTGAGAAATGGAATCAACGATAAAATCAATGAGTGGTAGAATCAAAACTATCTTTAGGTGATGCTTTATTGAGGTCACAAAATTTAGTGCAATAATGGACTTGCCGATTAGGATTCATAATTGGAACAATATTAGGGACCCATTATGGATAGTCCTATAATGTAAATAAACCCAACATCTAGGAAATGTTGAATTTCTTCTTTTACTAATAAGGCACACATGTGGATGCATTTTATTGATTTTCTATTGGATGGGGTTAACATCTTCATATAAGACAATGTTATGCATAGCTACATAGGGGTCAATTCTTGGAATGTCACTATAATTCTGAAGTAAATTAGTCAAAGAAGACTTGTAGTAATTTTTGTATATCATCCCATTTAGTATCACTAAGGGAAGCAACTAGAAGAATAATATGTGGATCATCATCAGTGCCTAGATGATAGGGAATGGTTTCTTCATTAAACAAGGTACAACAGTATTTAGTATACGATTGAGTGGGAATACGGTGTCAGCAACATCAGTGTGGCACATGTTAGGATCACCCTCACAAAAATATGCAGTGGTGTGTAAGGAGTGGGGGAACCTCTTCTTGTGATGGTGTGAAGGGAAAGTGTCATATGCTCCCATGTACTCAAGGAGTGCCTCTTCATTGTGAAACTCATCTAGATGAGGGAGATTAGGAGAGGTAGTGTCATCAATTAGGTGTGGATGAACTAGCTGCAAAATGAAGGAATGGGAAGTAGTGCAAATCTCAAAGTAGGCATGGGTGGGGAGAAAATGGGTTCCCCAAGAAAGTGAAGTAGAGGATCGAGGGACAAAGTTGATGCCAAATTTATCAAGCTTCTCGGGGATGGAAACAGGTTTAGTGATGCCTTTGACCATTCTTGCCAAGTCCCAAGCCAGAAAATCCATGTCGAAGCAAATACTTATAACCAACACCATAGGTAGTATAATCAACAACAGGTGGGGTGGGAGGAGATGAGGAAGTGGATGGGTGGTCATGAGGAATGGTGTTACAATAAGTAAAAGGGGATGGATTAGATAAGACATCATAGACAACACCCTCAAAAAGAAATTTAAGCCGAGCATGGAGGGTAGAGGGAACATGCATAAAATGTAACCAAGGGCAACCTCAAAGTAGATTATAACTGAGATTATTAGGCATAACATGAAATGACACATTGAGGGTACATGGTTGTAATGTAATGGGTAGATAAATTTTACCTAACACTCGCTTGGTAGTGCTATCAAAACCTTGAATGCATAAATTAGATGAGGTGAGATTAGCTGCAAAAAGGCCTATATGATGTAAAAAATAATTATTGCATATGTTAAGACTAGATCCATTATCAACCATAGCATGTTTGACTAACATATTGTCAATATGAGCCAAAATATACAAAGGAGGTGCATTATCAAATATTTCTTGGGAAGGAATATCATCAGAAGTAAAGGTAATATGCTCATGATTTAGAGCCAAGGCTGAAGATACACACTGGGTAACATAGGTGGGGGAAGTATCAGATCGGATTAGGGTATGATCCATAGTGTCTTGTAAGGAATTAGTACACTCTAGATGGGATTGGTAGAATGCAGTCAAAGAGATAGCCATGAAGGAGCCTTAGGTCCGATCAATAAATAGGTTCATAGAATGATTTTACAAAAATTAAATATATGTAAGGAAATTGTTCAAATAAATAAAAAATTATTCAAGCAAGAGCCATAGACAGGGTTTGCAAGATGACTCAATTTTCCTCCATAAGTATGAACTGATTCTAGGCTAGTGACTGATTTAGAAAGGTTAATTCTGGACTTTGCAAGGTATGATTCATAAACTAGGGTGTGACGATCTCAAGGACAGAAGAACCTAGGAGAGGATAGGACTGACTGGGCAATAGTGTCTTTTCTGGGTGCTGACATCTACGAAATAGCTTCGGTCTTGGTTCGTTCTGTGTCACTTCTTTGCTGTAGGTCACATCAGGTTTGTTACAATTTTTCTCAGTCGCACTTATACCTATAAAAGAAAACCTAGCTACCTACACAAGACCCAAACACACATTAGACTAAATAAAAAATGCATATGAGAGAGTTAGACTGACCTTGACGGTCACCTTGTTGTGATCTTGTTACCGAGCACTGCACTACATTTTGACCTCCTTGTAGTGATTGTGGTTTGTGATTGAAATTATGTCCCTTGAGCTAGGATGCCCTAGGGCTAGTCACATAAATAATAATAGGATACAACTACTTAGTCCCGATGCAAGAAAGTGTGATATGGAATTTAGAATAGCTTCCCCATATAGAGTGATTAATACAACCCAAAATGTAGTCCCTTGTGTTGTTCTTTTCTATGTTGTAGATATAGAAATGATATCCCTTGTTGCCCCCTTAAAATGGATAGTAAGTTGTGTATATAGATATGAGTTATTTATTTGAATTTTGGACCATGGCGACACCAAAATATGACCTAGGTCATGAAAAGGAGACAAGAAAAGACCAAAATCCAAATGAACTGACAAAGCAAAAAATAAAGCAAAGAGGATAGAACCTCTCAGGAAATTAGCGCCTGGGCACAACTGTTTTGTCTAGGTGGTATTGTCCTACAGCAAGCAAACATAAACAAAATGAAATACATGAAAAGAGATCCCTATGACATAAATGCTAGATAAAAGACGCATACAAAATCAATCAAAGCAAGAAAAATGACCAAAAAAGTGTTAGTAGTGCCTACTTTACATACTTATAAATCATGAATATAACAACATACTAGAGGCATAATTTAATAATAATAATTTCATATTTTAGTGACTACAAGAACATATTGGTATCCATAGGGATAGATTCAGATAGGGACCTATCCTACCCTCCATTATGTAGTCACAATGTCAATCAATCTCAATTCACAAAGTTAGAGTTGTTTCACTACTCAATTTCTGCCCTTTAGGCCTTAGAAAAGTTACTTGTTCTTATATCGAAATCTCCCAAACTATTCAATCTCTTTCTAATCCTTTGATCCTCTCAATTTAAACAATGAAATGAGTTGTAGGCATTTAAAAGTTTTAATGACCTACCTTTTAACCACCTTGTTTTTTTATTATTGGCAAATAGTTTTTTGAAAGGGACTATACCCTTGTACAGCAAGGCTCAGAAGCCAGAATAGGAAAATAAAGCTCGAAAAAAAGGATCAACATCCTGATATAACAATAAGGACCAAGTGCAGAACACAGTCTGCAAAGAAACAATCAACAGCAACACAACAGTAAAAAAACACCTGCTGGACAGTGATCAAACAGCAAACACGCAGTGGTCCGGCCACAAAAATGATAACAATGTACTCCGGCCGACCACTAACGGAGAAAACAACCAGACGATCATCACAAAAGAGCCCAACAAAAACTGACAAGGAAGGAACCAACAAAAGCAAACCAGCTGCAACAAAACAGCAACAAAACAACAACACAGCTGCCTAGCAACTGCGTAGCAGGCCATAAGCCAAAATGTAGCAATGATAGCGCCCAAAAGACAAGAATCAAATCTTGTCCGATATGGTGGGGGATTTAGATTTGGCATTACCCTTCTTTTTCCGATCCACCACTGTCCATTCCTAATTTCCCACATCCACTACAGTCGGAAAAACTGCAATAGGTTTGATGGGGGAGTGACCCAAATGGGAGGTCGGAATATCTTTAATCACTGAATCAGCAGCCTGTAAAGAATAATCTGGAGGCTTCTCTGTATTGGTCTGTGAATCAACCATGATGGGTGAGTTAGCTTGCAGGGGGGCACTCGAATCCTTAGCTGGATTTGAGTCGATTGTAAGATGTTCAGGTAGAGAATCCCTCCACCAGGCTGTTTTGGTCTTATGTTTGGAGTGTTCACAGTCATCTGTAACATGACCAGTTTGGAAGCAACGCCTACATCTGAAGGCAAGTCTCTCATAGTCTATCCTCTGCACCCAGAGCCTAGCTCCAATCTGAAGATTGATTTCTGCTGGTAAACATTTGGAGGTATCGAGATCAACCAGGATTCGAGCATAAGTAGTATGGGTTTGAATGGAGGTCTTATCATCAACTGCTACACATGAGCCTAAAGTATCCCCTATAGCAATGAGACAAGATCTGTTCCAAAGCTGCAATGGGAGTCCTGGTAGACGAACCCAAATCGGGTAGGTATCAAAAGACTCCTTTAATGGGTCGAAAGATGGATACCATGGTTTGGACATAAGCCCATGTTCCCCCCAAACCCAATGTTGACTAAAAATTAAATCCCTATCTTCAGGGGTTTCAAAGACAGCAATGAAGTAAGCTTTAGCACAAGGATAAAGCTCAATCTTACCTTGTATTTTTTCTCTCCATCTCTGGGCTATCCAGTCATGAAGCTGAGAAAGCTTAGGCCAAAATTTGTGAAATCTGCATATGAGCCCCAGATGGGAGAGATTTTCCTCCTCCTTAAGAACCTTTAGAAGTAAATCCTCTTCGATTTTCAGCGTCAGGACCTCCTGGGAGGGCTCATTTCTGACATTCTCCTTCTGTTTGGAGACCGCTGAAGCATAAGATCCGGACCTATTGTTGCTGTTTAGATTGTCCTGGTTCTGGCTTACCCCTGTACCTCTTCCTCCATCACCAGATCCACTCTTAGTCTCTTGCAACCTGCAGTTACCAGTATTGAGTTTTAAAGGAGATAATGAATCTTTGACTGAACCATCTTTACCTGTCCCATGAGTGAACACCCCTGTTTTGATATGGGGGTCTTGGTTAGTATTGCAAGCCATACCAATCCATGAGATTGGTGCTTTATTTTCCTCTACATTTTTACATCCGCCTCCCACAGATACCACTGGTTTCTCGCCGCCATTAATAGGGACCTCATTTCGAACTGAGAGGGGCGAACCTCTGGCAATGCTCGTGCCTCCTCGAACCCTTTTTTTAGATGAAGCCCGCGTAGAAACCATGGTAGCCGCGGAACAGTTGCGGAGCAATCTCGGAGCAGTTGCGAAGCAGCCGCGGAGCAATCGCGGAGCAGTCGCGAAGCAACCGCGAAGCAGACGCGGAGCAACCGCGAAGCAGTCGTGGAGCAGACGCGGAGCGGGGGGAAAACGGATTCAAAAATCGGGATGAGATAATGTTAACTAATGCCTTATCATCTAATATAGATCAGTTTACCAAGATGTTATAGACCTAATTTTTAACCACCTTGTTGACCTAGGCTTCTCAAGTAGCTTACATATGCTTATCTCAAGAATAGAACTCATTGACACATTTCATAACCTACCAATCCCACTTTACAGTACCCTTCTAATCCCTTAAAGTGTATGCAATTTTTAAAGTTATAACAATTTGTTCAAGTGTCTCTATTGATAGCTATTCTCTTTTCTTTGTTAAGGCTTCCTATTAGCTATGACCAATTATTCTTGCTATGTAAATTTTGGGTTTTGAAGCTCAAATTACTAACAAGACTCCTTTAGTGAAACTCATGAGCCACTTCCTCTGCATACTAAGCTTTGAGATAGATTCCTAAAGAGAAAAAATCATGCCATCTCACTCTTTCATTCTCAAATTGGCCTTTTATATTGTATAGGCTTTCAAAGAAATAATGTCAATACTTCTGAGAGCATGCCAACTTAACACTTTTTTAAATCCCTTGAACTACCTTCTATTCCAATTCAGGATGTTATCTTCAATGTTAGGAAGAGTAATTCTCTCATTTCATCCTTTTACCAACTAAATATTACAATTTTGTGTTTCTCTTCCCTATTCAAGTCTGTGAGTTAGACTAATATGGATTTATGGGAACCTACAACAATTCAAGCCTTAGAATATCCACACTCAATAAGATGATGATCATAAGATCAATATTTTACTCTTTTATATCAATTCCTACACCTTGTCTAGTTATCTTTCCTCCTTCTCAAGCCAATTTTGTGGTATAACAGTCATCTCAACCTCTAATAGTTGAGAAAATTAATCATTGAAATTGTTTAAACTCTCAGGGATTTCAATACATAAATAATATTGAGACTTAAACATACCTTTGAGACCACAACCTTCCTTTACCTATTTTAAGCCTCCAATACTCTTCAAGAGCCTCGTTCACAAACCACAGTGATCACCTACAAGTTTCATAGTCTATCTATCCAGGCCTTCATAGGTTTACGGGACTCTAGCACTCCTAAATCACATGATTCCAAATTATTGGAGCCTCTCACAATTACCTTTAAGTTTTCAAAGCTTAATCTAGTCTTTAAACCCATTCAATACTAATTTATTGCTAAAACCCTGGTGAGGGTTTAACAGTGATCCGAGAGAGCAAGGAATTGTTATAAAATTGTCTTAAAAATATTTCATGCCTTAAGATTATTCTTGGAGGAATGTATTATCATTATCAAACTTCAAACCTTACCAGTAATGTTTGAAACACCTTCTTTTCTTCACAACAAAGATAATTTCTTCTGCCATTCCCTAAGACTAGGGTTTATTAATATCTGGGATCAAAGAGACTTAGTTTGATCACTTTTCAATTTTGTTATGGTATTTTGAAGTTTCTCACATCTTGGTCACCTTACCTACATCAATTACACTTAATCTTCCACCCATAATCACGTTTACAGTTATCTCTACACTCTATTTTGAGTATGCTTAGTCAAAGTTTTAAGGGTTTCTTCATGCACTCAATAGAAAACACTATCAATACCTACATGTAAAGGATACAACCAATCTCAAAACTTTCTCATCACCATTACATACTTTTGTTAATGAGTTACACATCTGCACACACATTATCAAGGCAAGAATCACCAAAAACATAGTGTCACAGTCATACGATCTATTTGCAAACCCAAATTTCTCAATTTATTGGAGCTCCCTAAATTCTCCTTGATGATGATCATTCGAATGATGATAATGTAGTTACAAAGTAAGGCTTAAGTAGGCCTTCACAAAATTTCATAACTGACTCTTGATTTGGCAATCCTTCTTATTACATTTTTAGTCCCTTTATTAGTTTATTAAGACCTAGTCTAATATAGTAACCTAGGACCTTAGGCCTACTTTACAAACATGACTCCACTAAGACTCCTAGTGTTCAAAAAGGCTCATTACAAACTTGTTATATAAAAATGATGCTCCAAGATTACAATAATATATCATAAACAAGCCAAAACTACCCCTAAGATTCAAATTACAATTTGGAGGGAAATTGGCAATTTCAAATTCATGAAGGTATTGAACTAATATAGCTTAGCTAATAGACCTTTTATGACCCCAAAGACCTATGAAATCCCTTAACAAGCCAAAATTGAAGGTATAACTCATATTTACATATTGAGAGTTGATGTTCCTGCATCACTCCACAAACCTATCTTGCACACAATTTATGATCGTAATATTTTATAGGTAGTTTGAGGTGTTAGGTTGTGGAGCCCGTTTTCATGTGAGAAAGTGTTGAAGAATGTACACTAACAGTACTGTACACTTTCCATAGTTGTCTCACTGGGGTTTGGGGGCGGCAGCCCCTGGTAGCAAGGGTTTAGGGGCACAACCCTCAAGAAATGTTTTTGGCCTTAAAACGTGTCTGATATACCAGGAAACATGCTTTTCTCATATGGGCAGGATTTTGACCCATAGGTTTATGGGATGGTTTTGGCCTATGGTTTTGATACCATGGTTTTGTAAAACTTCTTAAGTAGTTATCTATTTATATGGTTTTGTGTATATGGTAGGTAATATAAAAACATTGCAGATGTGTTTTGAATTCGGGTGTGAATTCTATAGAGTTTGTTGAGTATAGCTCCAAACAGATTTGGGTATCGTATTGAGAGAGTGGTGGCTTGTAATAAAATATGAGCAAGTGATTCTTGGTGGATGTAGCCCAAATTGGGTGAACTACGTTAAATATTGTCTCTTTGTGTTGTTTTATTTTATTTTGTAATTTTATTTGAGATTTGTAATATTTTCTGCATATTAGTTTCTACGGTTGCGATTATGTGAGGGATTATTCCGCATATTTTATCCCTTATATCCTAACATGAGGACACTCTCATATAATTCTATGCAAGTTATGAGAATTTGGAACATCATTTAAGCTTGGTAAAATGGTTATAAATTTAAACCTTAAACCCTAATTATAATTTCATTGCTTTATATTTGGAAAAAAATGACATATGCAAGATTAACATAATTTACAAATGTTTTGTTAATAATTTTGGTTCTAAATTATCATTATTGCAAAGTATACATTAATTTAGAATAAAAATTATATTTATAAATAATCAAATTTGGTAATTCTACTCTTTGACACTAATGATCTTGGTATTTATCTATTGCTCAAACAAGTGTACTTTACCCGTTCTTATTCAGTAAATCCCTAGGTCTCTTTTCTAGCTTTCTTACTCTTACATATTAACTTATCAACATTTTTTGAGAATTGAATACATGAAACATAGTAAGAAACTCCACTTTTTATCTTCTAAGATTCACATAGCATATTATCACTCTTAGGTCAAAAACGTATAGCAGGGGCATGAACATCCGTAGTGTCCTAACATCAGTGTACAGTTTTGACCTTTCTCACTTTGGTCCCAAACTTTCTATTGCACATTATTATTTGGGTTACATACTCCTCCTCAATCAACCTTTATAACTTAAATCACCTTTGGAAGCATATATAAGAAAGCAAAACCCACTTCATTTAGGACCTAGTACTCTCAAGCGCTCTTATGGACTCCTATAACAAAAGCTAGCACAAAAGATACCAAAAAACTCCCTAACCTCTAAAAATACTTCTATACATTCATTATGGCAACACTATCTACATGTATGAAGCTTCCCACTAGGTCTAAGGGATTATTTCCCACATTTCCAAGCATTCAAAGTCACCCACTCAAGTAGATTTTCAAGAGAGAAACTCAAGTCAAACATTGTCAAAGGAAGTATCTCAAATGTAATTTCTCTACAAGTAGATATCACATGCTAGGTGGAGAATAATGGGTGTTTTGACGCCTTTTCATAGTAGTGCCGACGTCAGTGGTGCACGGGGTGCCCACAACTAAACTAATTTTTTTTATAGGACTTCTCATTCGTGGTTAGGGTTTGAAAGATTGAGCAAAACATTCATAGGCCCTTAGTGTGACCAACATAGAGTGACAAAGATAATAAGACAAGTGACAAACAAGAAAGTCACTGACCACAATTTCGAGCAAGTGTTAAATCATACAAAGAGGTCAAGACTATACATACCTTCCTACCCCTGCTATACGGTCCTTTCTAAGGAGATTCTCAAGTCATAATTTCAATTCCGAAGAATTTTTTTTTAGATAAGGTAAAAGAACAATTCTTAAGCATTATCAGGTCCAAATACCCCTGTTTTAGCATCAAGATCATCCATATTTTCCCATAATAACCTATAATCAGCTAAGTACATTGAATCCCATGTGTTTTTGAGTTTGTAGTGCATCGTGAATTTTTTTATAAGTATTAATGCGTTATTCTGATGTTGAATGGTTAATTTTGGAAATTAATTAGCCAGGATAACCCCCAATAGCTCCTATTTCATTCCTTATTTGATCATAGGCATAAAAACCTAATCAACCCTAAAAAGGGCAAAAACAATATTGCACTTTGGTGTAAACACTTCTTTATCAAACTAGGCCAACCTAGGGTTTCATTTTTCATGTATATGGTTTCAAAATTTCAACCTATTATCTCTCATTATTTGCATCCTAAGACATTACCCAAACCCTATCTTGCTTGAATATTATATACATTTCCAAAATGGCTGATAGTGTTAATTCTTCTAAAAAAAAATTGATGAGATTGAGATCCAACTTGCAGCTCAATTTTAGGACCTTTTTCAATCAAACCCTGCCAAATTTACTGAATTAGATATTGAACATTTGATTTCACAAATTAATGAATTAATATATTTATGACCCACCAAACCCTTGGCTCCTCTCACTCACCCATGAAGGGAATAGACATGATGGACATAACCTTGCTATGTAATTTTATGGGAGATCCTTGAATATAATATGATAATCCTACCCCAACCTATTAATATTGACTTTAAAAGGCCACAACATACAAATTTTGATAGTACCACATAATATGAATATCATAGATGCATTAGGCATAAACCAATAGATGATCAAAGTTAAGACATAAGATTCAAGATCTCATTGATGAGAACATTATTGCAGTAGTAGGTTTAAAAGCATTAACAAACAATGTGATTGCTCAACTTGACCATGTTATCACTCAGGAGCACAATAAGATATGTAGGTGCAGACACAAAATCACACACTTTGGGTAATTATCTAGTCTTGATTACATACTACTATTCATATGATTTCTAAGTAAGAAAAATACTAATTAACCCATATCTTTGGCCACCTTTCCTTGCTTTTTGTTGTTACTTTGAGTTTTACACCCTTACTTCCTCAGTCTTCCTTTTCATTCTTTAGCATTTGTCATCCTGGACACCAGCACCCAGACCAGGATGCCAGTGCCAAATGCCCTCACTCAATCTAGGTGCCCCTGTCCTATTTGTAATTTACTCACACTTTTTAGGTCCTTTCTAGCTGTTTGAGCATCTTATATTTTTGGTAGTTGGAAATTTTGGGGTTAATTATGAAATTCAAGAAAAGGAATCATATAAATATAATTTTATGTGATCATAATAAAGGACCAAACACTAAGCATCTACTATCTCCACCTAAGGTTACATCCATCAAGGCATCTAAGAGCTCCATTGCATCCATCTAGCCCCATCACAAGGGACACAAGGGTTGGTTCATCTACATACACTTCATAGGAGGGAAGTTCATTTTATTCCATGCACACATTTACTACATTTCTTTACATCTAGCTACTTGCTCACTATCCAAGTGCGACTGGCACAAGAGCAACCTAGGGCACAATTCCGCACACACACATCGAACTACATTAGGTCTGAGAAGTAGTGCAACACTTAGTTGTAAGTCCACCATTATGGCAGCTAAGGACAGTCCAACCCCTTATTTTGCATCTTTATTTTTTAGGATTTGATGTCTATTTGAGGGTTTTATAAGTCTATACTTCTTTGCAAGTTTATTGAAACCTTGGAGATCACTATGAAAACTCATAGAGACAAAATGTGAGCATCAACAAACATCTTGTGACCCTGAGAAATTGGGTTTCTGATCATTTCCACAAATGCAGGAGCCCAAAATTAGTACTTGGGTGTCCACGGGCACCCCTATCCCTCTCTAGGAACCCTTGTCCAGTCTATTCCTCCAGATCTACATTTTTCTAGGTCTATGTGTGACGCTTATGTCATTTTGTTCACTTGGTTAACACTTCGGTACACTCCAAATTTAATTGTGAATCAACTAAGTAACTTTTTCTCCTCTTTGCGATTAGGGTTTTATAATTTATTACTTATCTTACTTTGGTATATTTTTGTATTTCATTATTACATTCATTTACTACTACTATAGCATCATGTTAGGCTTAGATTTTACATTTTAGTGTAATCATTTTGGTGAACCCGATCTTCAAAACTTCCTTCCACTTAGAGCCCTTCTCCTCTTATTACTATGGCTCAATATTCTGAAGAATTTACTGAAGCCCATCTTAAAGCCCTTAATGATCATATCGCTGAGCATCTCCAAGATCTAGACTTGCTTTTATATCCTGCTCATGAGGAAGCTACGAACGTCACAGAGCTTAATGCTTCAGTCGTTATTCCCACCACCGTTGTTACTCAACCACTTGCTTCCACTCTTCCACCCATTTTTTCATTGTTCCCATTTTTTTCCCCTACTCCTTCTAATCAATATACTCCACCTCTTGTTTCTCATACATGGCAAGATCCTTCCATTGGCACCCTATCAATACCTTCAAGTGTAAATTCATCAATTACGGTAGGCTTCTTCTCATGTGTCTCCATATTTGGATTCCACTCTATTATTACATACTCCGATTTGCACCAGCCATATCCACTTACTCCCTTCCACCTAACTTTATCACCCCTAAGCTTCCCATTTTCAATGGGCATGGTGATCCATAAGATCATCTCTGAGTATTCCATGTGGCTTGTCTAGATATTGTGGATGAACACATTCTCCTAGCTAATCTTTTTCCTTGTAGTCTTCATGATTATGAAATGCGTTGGTTCTATGATCTACCCACTCACTCGGTAACCTCTTTCACTCATCTAGCTGACACTTTTATCACTCACTTCTCTATCAATATCAGCTCTAATATCTCCTATGCACAACTTGCACAACTAAAACAAGGATCTAACAAACACTTAGCAGACTATGTTTTGCGATACAAAAACAACATAACTAAGATGTCAAATGTGATTACAGACTTTGAGCTTTAGGACTTATTCATTCAGATTCTATTACCACCTCTCCATGAGAGTGTTTTTTTTAGACATCTCCCTCATTCAACCAACTATGTCATACTCTTAAGCTTCACAAAATTAAACTCTTATCTATAGGAAAGCTTAAATATCAAGAGAAAACATCATCTTTTACATTTTTTCAAAATAAATCAACATTCAAACCATCAACAACCAAGCCAATTGACATAAAAATCACTCTCAACGCAGTATCCACCACTAGAGAGCTTCAATCACAACCACACAGGTGTACATTTACAAAATTAACCATTGCTCCACAAATTATATTACAACAACTACTTGAGAGAAATCTTATTACACTTCCTCCTCCACTTGAATTAGACCCATCTCATTCAGAAGGTCAGAATTACAATGATAATTTTTGATGTGATTATCATTAATGTGTGAGACACTCTACAAATAGGTGTTTCAAATTTCACACCATCATCTAAGATCCTCTTGATGACAAAAAAATTAAGCTTCTAGAGCCTTCAGACTCTTAACTAGTCAATGAAAAGCATAAGCTCAAAATATTCAATAATCCAATTCCAAAACACGACAAGAAATTGGATGACTCCTAAACTAATCATACATATCGTGCAGTGCCTCCTCCTACATCAGGGGCTCTTGATTTCTTAGTTGCTAATACAGAGATGTCTCCTCCAATCATTTCTTTCTCTGACCACGATTATCATGCGAAATTTTATTCTAATCACTTACACATTAGTGCCTCTATTGGGTCTACGACCATCAATAATACCAAGGCTAATTCATCATGGCCCATCAACGCATGTTCTATTCCACTTCTTGTTGTTATTGGATATCCTATTTCACAAATTTCATATCTGATGAATAATTCCTATGGTGCTGTTAATCTTCTGGTTATAGTTGGTCCTCTTACTATATTGGTGCCTTTTCTTGTGGGCCAAGCAGTTGATGGGTGTGACATTATCTTAGGTCTTAATTAGATCCACAGGTCTAAGTCTATCATCTCCATAAATCATTTGTATTTAAAATTCATCCACAACAACCAAGTCATTTCTATCAATGGTGTGCCTCCATCAACTCCATGCTTGTAACCTTCTCTCGCGGTTGCTAATGCATCACCTAGTCCATCTAGTACACCACAACCTCTAGAACTTAAACCACACTCTTCTCCTAGCTCACCTACTCGCAGATGACCTATGTGGCTGCATCACTTTATTAGTCCAATACATCAGTCTAGGCACATTGTTAGGACATCTCCTACATCTAGATGCAAGTCACCACCTCATTTTATTCCACATAGGTGTCCATTGCCATCGCGTTCTACTTCACATAGGTCTCCATCACCTACACATTTATTTACACCAAGATGACCACAATATACTCATCAATCACATGCATATAGAATTCACTCACTTGCACAATGTTGATCTCATGTACTGCCACTCCTAGAACATAATCACACACCTTCATCTCCACCAACATCAAGTGGAGGGTCTCCATATTTCACTTTGATCAGATAGTGCACCCACCATCGCACACTTGGGGGGCATCACACTTATTCTCACCCCCCTCTAGCATCTACATGAGTCTTATATTCTCTTCACATCACACATAGATATTTACACACAACATACACATCAGTATCATCACTTCCCTATGACGCACTCTTGTGTTATGGTTCACATTTGACTTGTTGAGGGCATCCTATATATATGAACCTCACATATTGCACACTATACACTACACACTACACATTACATATCACACATATCCTATTTCACACTTTCATCACCTTTTTCTATACCCTACAACTCCTATACATCTACAATATTTCCTTCTTCATACACACCATATATATTGTGTGTTTTCTAAATTATTCTTTTCATATTTTATTTTAAACGTCACACACACTAAATACGTCTTCTTCGTCATCTTCTTACATATACTATACATCATACGCGTGTTACACTTTCTACACTCTGACAATCTATACATCTTGTGCTACACATTATACATCATCACACTCGACATAATCAACAAATATTACAAACCACATTATGTAATTTACACATCCTCCTAGTAGATCATACTATTCTCTTCCACATTCTACACATCCTACATCCAAATTGTACATCACACACTACCCAATGAAGCACTTTAGTTTCATGGTTCATACTAGATTGCTGAGGGTCTAAATCAAAATTGAACCTCACATCATCACACTTACATTTTTCTTCACACTTATACAATCAATCCTGCTCGCACATTATGTGACACTCTTACCCACCACCCTATTCATACATTTTGTGATATATGCTTTTTGCTACATCATTATGTTTTCTATCGTCTCATTAATACATTTCGTGATATATGATTTGTGCTACATCATCACTTTTTCTATCATCTCATTCATATAGTTCATGATATATGATTTTAATACATCATCATGTTTTCTATCATCTAATTCATACAATTTTTGATATATGCTTTGTGCTACATCATCATGTTTTCTATCATCTCATTCATACAGTTCGCGATATACACTTTTTGCTACATCATCACATTTTCTATCATCTCATCCACACATTCTATGATATACACCTTCGACTACACCATCACGCATCCTACCACCTCATCACTTTTACTTTGTCGCATTCAATCATACACATCACCCAAAAACCTACAATTAACATCTTCCTTGTGCACACATTTCAAACCCATTCTTGATGACTCACTCTCATTTATGGTTCATTCTTGACTACTGAGGGACATAAATAAATGAACCTCATTACGTACGTACACATCCACTCAGGGGGAACATTGTTCCTATCATTCACACTGTATTCCATTCCACTTCATTCACAACATACTACATATCTTGTTTGCATTTACTCTTGGTTACATTTACATATTACATGTTCATCTTATTATACATGCTAGATAGATACCGTGTACGTCATTATCTTTCCATACACATGGTCACTTCCTTTCTAGTTGTGATTGTAAATTATATAGATTCATTACACGTAACGTGGATGTTTGGCGCAATACCTATTACTAGTCCCACAACGGTTCATGGGGACATCTAATTTCATACACTAAATGTGCTATTGTTTCATTTTGTTTGATAACACACTACTTTATCAGATTATACGCACTCTGACACATTTTTTTATCTTTCTAACATGCTAACGGGTGATTCATGTGTAAAATTTGTTATGCAGGGCTACACTCTTCCATGGTTATCTGTTACATTGTTTTTCATTGCTTGTCATTGTATGCTCTTGTTTGTGGGATTTTCCCTTTGTCTTGTGTGCACACTTGGCTATTTGTAGCCATTACAGCCTTGATTTTCTTGCGACATCGTGAATGACGTCCCATGTTGGCAACCCATTTTTTCATTGTCTACAGTTTCTTCTTATGTGTTTACACATTTTCTACGTAGCTTACATTTCATCTTATACATGAGTATTTTTATTTGATTGTACTAACACTTGTTTTTCCCAGCCACTTGTTTGTGTATGCCTTGGTTTCTACTAAGCATATTTCCTTCTACCTACATGGCAAAACTCAACACAACGGTTGGTCCTCTTTTGGGCCATGTACTTCTTCAGTGATGTCTCATGCACCCTAAATGAGGGGGGCATCATATGGGTGAATTAGTTGTCCCATACAGAGATACACACAACACGGTACCGGTACAACAAAATTTTAGTTTCGAACATGGCTCAAAATAAGACTTAGGTCCTTAACACAATGACCTTTCCTGGATTCCTAAAACTACCGGAAATACAATGGTCTTTCCTGGAATGCCAGTAACTAGGGGACAATTACACAGTTCTTCAACATGTCATAGAGGATTTTGACATGACAGAGAGTCCTTTAGCACTAGGAATTTACAGGGTAGAGAGTCCTTGGCATATACACAACATTTGTAGTGTTGTTTTACACAACGGGAAGTAGTTAAAGGTCGGCAAATGACACAAAACAATTCTCCCTACACTTCTTCCATTACATTGACATGAGATCACCCGAAAAAATCACATGTCGAAATCATCTTCAAGATCTTTTATACACTTTTTTTATCATCACGGATCATGTCCGCATGTTCCTTTTTCATATTTTTAAATTTTACATACTTTCCTTATGCAATTTTTACATATTTTGATCATATACATGCGCATTCGACTACTTGTCAGCTTCTCTTTTGCAGGTTTGTCCATATGAGAAGTGGTAGTCAACATCACCACAACACCACCACAAAAACAACAACAACATCACACATATTGACATCGATAGTAGGTACATCATGACATCTGCACATGCATTTTCCACCCTAGGTTCACTTTCATCACTTTTTGCACGTTCTCCTCCTTAGCATCCACGCTTTATATTTTTTATCACTCCATGATTTTTCTAGTCCCTCGTCACATTTCCTGCATTGATCTACATGGATATCAGGTGCACAACTCTATCTACTTTATGTTATCAAGATTTCCACTCACCAACATAAAGTGGGGGAAAATGTAGACACAAAATCACACACTTTGGGTAATTATCTAGTCATGATTACATATTACTATTCATATGATTCCTAAGTAAGAATGGTAGTAATCAACCCATTGGACACCTTTCTTTGCTTTCTATTATTACTTTCAATCTTACATCCTTACTTTCTCATTCTACCTTTTTAGTCTTCGACATTTTTCATCCTGGACACAGGCGCCCAGACCAAAAAGCCGGCACCAGGGGCCCTCGTCCAATCTCGACGCCCATGTCTTCTTTGTACTTTACTCAATTGTTTTAGGTCCTTTCTAGCCATTTGAGCATCTTATATTTTTTATAGTCATATTTTTTGGGGTTAATTACAAAATAAAAGCAAAGGAATCATATAAATATAAAGTTATGTGATCATAATAAAGGACCAAGAACTAAGCATCTATTATCTCCACCTAAGGTTGCATCCATCAAGGCATATAAGAGCTCCATTGCATCCATCTAGATCCATCACAATGGACACAAGGGTTGGTTCATCTACATACACTTCATAGGATGGAAGTTCATTTTATTCCATGCAAACATTTACTACATTTCTGTACATTTGGTTACTTACTCGTTATCCCATTGCGAGTGGCACAAGAACAACCTAGGGAAAAATTCCACACACACATACATAACTACATTAGGTCTTAGATATAGTGCAGTGCTCAGTTGTAAGTCCACCATTGTGGTGTTTGAGGACAGCCTGACCCCTCATTTTGCATCTTTATTTTTTAGGATTTGATGTCTATTTGAGGGTTTTGCAGGTCTATACTTCTTTGCAGGTTTATTACGACCTTGGCGATCACTATGCGAACTCATAGCAACAAAAGGAAAACATCAACAAACATATTTTGACCCTGAAAATTTGAGTTTCTGAACATTTATGCCGACCTAGGTGCCTAGAATCAGTACTGGGGTGTCCACGAGCACCCATGTCCCTCTTCAAGCGAACTGTCCAGTCCATTCCTCTAGATCTGCATTTTTCTTGGTCTTTGTGTGATGCTTCTATTGTTCTGTTCACCTGGTTAACACTTCAGTACACTCCAGATTTAATTGTGAATCAGCTAAGTACCTTTTTCTCCTCCTTGTACTTAGGGTTTTATAATTTATTGCTTAGCTTGTTTTGATATATTTATGTATTTCATTATTACATTCATTTACTGCTACTATAACATCAAATTAGGCTTAGATTTTAAATTTTAGCTTAATCAGTAGGGCCTACCATGTTATACCTCTTCTTACATCCTATGATACTAAATATCAACTCATAAAAAATGCCACTTTTAAGGAATGTTTCCTTTTTATGGTTCAATAGATTGTTATAATTAATAACATTTAGGATGAATGTGGGGTGAACGTTTCTCATCCTCAATCATGTTGATATTCATATAATATGACAAAATTTTTGCTAAGGGGCCTTTAGTCATCGATAACCATGTTGATACATACATAATACAAAATGTTGACATTCATGTTGAGTCTACAATCCTCTATAATCATGTTAATAAATATTACATATAAGAATAAATGTTTCTAATGAGATTTTATTAATTTACAGTCCTATTCATATACATACTATTATAAGTAATTTGATTGATGATGTGATTAGAAAAAGTATACGAATAACAAAAAAAATCCTAGCCATGCATATACTATTGAATATGTATACACTACAACACCTACAAATGATAATTCTCATGGTGAACAACTATACCTTCTCAAGGGCATTGGATTATGTTCACAGAGCATCACACACTAGCCACATGGTTCCTCACATTGTTTATTTGTGATATACTGTGCTTAACACATTAACCTAGGGGGAGAGCTATTAAATTGTAGACATGAAATTATGCACTCAGTAGTATTATATCACACCTCTAGTATGTCATTATATGCATGATTCCTAAGCAATAAAATGAGACATTAACAACAATCGTTTTTCTTTAATTTGACATTGTTTTA
The DNA here is from genome assembly GCA_019776745.2 of Taxus chinensis. NCBI lineage: Eukaryota > Viridiplantae > Streptophyta > Pinopsida > Cupressales > Taxaceae > Taxus > Taxus chinensis. Next base: position 145,594,616 of record CM034147.1, on the reverse strand, counting down.
TCCTCCCATGATTTTGTCCTCTAATTTTGTGGAATTACCCCTTCACTTTTGAACATTGCACAATGTCTTACCCAACTCAATATTTCTTGTTTTAACTTCAGAGCTCTTCAGACACTAATGCCCAGTAAAGGACATGAGAGCCCAGGCGTTACTATCCCATTTTGGGTGTTTCTTTCATTTCCCCCTCCTTTCACATGTTTGAAATGATACATCAATTGTTATATTTTCTTAACTTCTACTTATCACATTGGGTCAACTTTTAGGGTTATTAGTGACAAATTTTAAGAAAATGAATCATATATATACATGACCTACTAATTATTTTAAGGGGGCAAGCGGAAAAATAGAAATTTGGGCTATCATTTCCTAACTACTACTTTGGGAAAAGAAACACTTAAGGAATTCATGTGGGCTGCATTATTCACTGCATAGGAAGGGATAATTTTGAATTCCATCACACACATTATCTTGGGGGAAAAGTAGTTGTAGCCTGTTATCTTGGTGTGATTGGCATAAGGGAAACCTAGCTTCAAGGGACATGATTCTATTACACGCGCACACACACACGAGAACTACATTGAATATGAAATGTAGGGAAACACTCAATAAAAATCACATTGAGGTGACCATCGAGGTCAGTTCGACTCAAGTATATGCATTTTTTATTCCATCTAATGTGTGTTTGAGCCTTGTGCATGTAGTTAGGATGTTTGTTTTGCAAGTACAGGTGCATGATAGGGAAACCCTACAACAAAGATGGAAGTGAGACAAAGAGAAAATTAAAGGTGAGATTATCAAACCCTGAAAAAGATCAAGATCCAGACTCAGTGTATCAGGACACTAGTCACTAGTACAAACTTATCCCCTTCTGAGGCGTTATTGTCTAGAAGACTTACATATCCATATTTGCTTTAGAAGCATATATAGCTCATATTTAACATGGTCTCATCACTATTCTAGTCTAGAAGGTCATCCTAGTGAAATCAAAGTAAAAACTAAGTCACTATCATCTTGGCTCATTACTTATAGTCACTTGCCATTACATGTTAGATCATTGTGTAACTCTGATATTATCCGCATTGATCTCAGTCAACTTATGATAAAGATTTAACATTATTGTTAAATCATTGACTGGTGACACCCCATGGGTGCCCTGGTCCCACCAGGGGCTCTGGATCCATTTTGAAATTTCTTCTTCCTCTTTTTGAGGCACTTTCTAGCCATTTCAACTTCTTATCTTCTTTAAGTCCCACCCGTGTAAGCCATTTTGGGGTTAATTACGAAATTAGATCAAGAGTCACCCAAGAAAATATAAATATAAAGCTATCACGACCATAATGTGGGACCCTACTGTCAATGTTATTTTCACTACTGTCATCCAGCTAAAGTTGCATCCATTTGGAACTTCCTACTTGCATGATGAAATAATTCTATTAGGTGGGACAAGGATTGGTTCATCTACATCACACAAGCATAGTGTGTGGAGGGATTCTAAGTCCCTTTTCCATGAACAGGGGCATCTTACATTTATCTAAAAATAAGGAAATGCTTGCTACTTCAAACTATTGCTATTAACACAAGGGAACCTAGGTCACATGATGTGCGACACAGGGATCACACAGGGGTACTTCAAAACTACACTTGTGGTCTAAAGTGTCTTGTATGACAGTACAATTAGTAAGCCCACTGTTGTGAGCTGCTAGATGATCAGTCTGACAGATTCAGTTGCATTATTCCCTTTTTAGGGGGATTGATACTTCTTGTAAATAACATACAAATTTTATTGACATAAAAATATAGCATTATCAAAGACATTTGGTAAAAAAGAAGAAAGCAATATGCAAAGTGAGACACACAACAAGGGTTTTAGACCACCTGCTGAACATGTGAAACTCAGCACTAGACTTGCTGCACAGACTAGGGTGCCCATTTTATAGACCATAATGTCTGTAGGTACTCTAGTCCTTATATAGAGAGGAAACATAGATCAAAGGAGATAGAGGAATTCCAGATCAATTCCTTTCTAGAGACCTATGCACAATTGTTCTAGCTTTTCAAGAATCACCAATCTCTTATGTGACATAGTAGGACGAGATTCTCCCAATTAGTATGAGTCACTTACAATGCAACTCTTCATGTCCCATCACTTGTGACATTTCAATTTCCTCGTAGATTAGTTGACAAATTAAGTCATCTCTCTTCATAATTGTTTAGAGCAGTAATTTTACTGTCTTTACAAATCATTTTAGATCAGATTAAGTATCATAGGATCAAAATAGCTCAGTTAAGTACATTCTGGTGAACTTGAAAGTTAGAATCATGGAGACTTTTAGGCTCTTCATTCATTACTTGTCATCCTAGGGTTTTGTCATCATGAGTATCTTAGTCAATGATTATTTTCTTGAAAATCCTGATTTACTACATAGAGTCCAACATTTTCTTACTAATACTCGCATTCATGTTGACATGCATCCAAACTCGGTTTATCAAGCATTTGTCATTGCATTTTCTTCACACATAGTATTCAAGTCTAACCTTGCCATTGATGTTCAAACTTTTGATAATGACTCACCTCTACATATCATATGTTGTATTCATAACCTATTGATGTTAAGTCCTTCACTTTGATTGATAATAGGCCTCCACTCAACTATGGGTCCTAATGTCATTCCTTGATAAGTTTTAGGTCTTTCCGACTCACCAAGTGAGTCCATCTAGGTGATTCCATTGCGTTCTTATGCACATGGTTTTGATCATGAGTGCCTTGTAAATCGGTCACATTAGCTTACTTCATCCATCACTTTTAGGAGAGATTGTCCCTAGACTTACTCCAAGAATCTCTTATTTCATTTTTTTTATCATGATGACCTCCTTCCCACTCTCCTACAACTCGCTACTCTCATAGGCCATGAGATTCCACTGTCAGGTGGAAGTATGTCTCCTTTACCGTACATAATTGTGTAAAATTATTACATGAAAGCATTGAGTACATTGTTTTTCGTGACCGCAATCCATTCCAGTATTGCGACTGGGATCCTAATACTAGTCTTCCTATTCCACACAAAGATATTATAGACAAGCCCAACTTATCGAAGAACCACCTCACTTACCACCACTAGATGGTGTTATTTATGTGGTAGATGCAGTTTCTTCTGCACCAAATGCTACTACTACTGCTATGATTCCTTATCAGGATGGCCTCCGTCTAGTATACTGGACAATCGAACTTTATCATCTACACCTTCCCAAGATGATCACCTATTATTGAGATGACTTCACACACATTGAATGAAGTTATTGATCAGATTGGAGGACTTCAAACCAAATGCACAACATTCTACACTTCTTCGGCCTATTGTGCCTCAGTATCGATTTGCCAAAACTCCTTGACAGTAATAAATGATCGGAGTGATGCTCTCTAGGATCAACATCGATTGAGAGTGGACATGTTCTGTGAGACATTTACACTTTGAGATTTCCATATTTACATTCATATGGTCCTAGTCGAGACACCTATTTTTGGAAGGTGGGATAACTTTTTTGACATGTGTCTTTTACATTACATTTTTACACATACATACATACATATTTGACTTCTTGATCATTTTCTCCTTGCAGTTCCAATCGTATGAGAAACAAGTAGTCAAAATGGGGGTAAAAACAACAACAACAATGTCAACAAGAACACTTCGCGAAACACTCACATTCATACTAACCACTGCATGATGCTTTACACATTTCAATAGTTACAGTATTTATTTTCTACCCTAGGTTCATTTTTTTCGAACTTACTCTTTGGGAAAATTGGCCTTTTCATACCTTAGTTTCCATGTTCCATCATTGTTTCTGGATGTCATTCCACGCTTTATCGGAGTCTTTCGGCATATTTTCGAAGGGTTGTTATTTTTATGTACAGTAGGTACGCATCTGAATCTACTTCCTATTTTACTAAAATTTACACTTACCAACAGTAAGTCCGGGTTAAATGTAGTGACAAATACCCTCATACACTTTCGACATTATTCCCCAAGAACCCGGTCTCATACTACTATTTAGAATGTTTTTGAGTGAAGAAAGACTAATTAACCCCCATCCTTTGGCCATCTTGCTTTATTTTCTTTTTTCATACCTGACCTCTTACACCCGCATGCCCAGTCAACTTCTATCATTTCACATTATTTTAGCCTTGACCGGGGGACCCAGATTAGTACTGGGGAGCCCATGGGTTTCAAACTTGGTCCCAGTTAGGGAATAAATCTTTGTTTTAACTTTTCTATGGCTTTTTGGAAACATTTCTCAGCATGTTTCATTTCTTTGTTACGAGTGAGAAAGAAGCTTGAGTTTTAATGGGGTTTTATGAGCATTAGAGTCAATGGAAATCCCTTATTTCAAATCTGTCAAGTTGAGAATAAGACAAGGAGACGATGTAAGTCACCTCAAACTGATCATCCACCTAAGTTACATCAGCATGTAGGTGCAAGATGGGACGAGATGAGAAAACATGCTTGGTTTTAATCTGGGAGTTGCACAGCAAGTCATATGAAGTATGGGGAGGCATTCTAAGATATTTCTATGTCCCATTCTATCACCTTGGGAATCGGGACAAGGAGGACAACAAAATTCACCTCAAACTGTGTCTGACACAAGAGTTTCTGTGAGGTGCACATGATGGGAGAGACACAGAAAATTATGCCTTGGCACCTGGGATGTAGTGCAAGCAAGTCAGATGTAAGAACACTAAGTTGTGGAAGCTGAGGTCAGTCCGACCACATTAATCTATGTCCCTTCTGTCCCCTTAGGGTTTGGGGACTTGGGAAAATAAAATGTAGGTCTCAACATCTTGGATCATGACAAGTGGACACCTAGCATGATGCGCAGATGAAGATGAGGTTAGCCTAATACACACTATGTCGGGCTGAGATGGGTCATAGACCACCAAAGAGGAGGAATGAAAGGAGTGCATTCTTGTATCCCCTTTAGAAGGGAAAAGAGGGACAAAAAATTGTTTCATGAAGCAAGAAGGTGACATGTGTCACTCCAAAAATGACTAAGTATGAGAAGTGTGCCATGCACAAGAGGGAACTTGAGGACACAATTAATGGAGCTCTAGATGGTCAATTCACATGAAATTTTATAGAAGTTTGACTCCCAAAACCATTTAAAGAATAATTTGATAGGTTTTAACTTCAGTTCTACTTTCATCAAACATCTTTTTCTTCAGGACAATAGGGTGTTCTACAAGAATGATTTGCCTTGAGAAACCTTTTTGAAAGGTTCTATGTTTCCACCATAGAGAGTGTGTCTATCAAGAATGATTTGCCTTGACTTGAAACCATCAGCATCTCATGAAAGGTGTATTTACCATGTCGTTCTAGATCAGATTCCTTCATATTTATCCCCATTTTTATGTTTTTTTGTACAACTCCTTACGAAGCTCCCAAAATCCTCTGAATAAGTTCATGTTCTAATTTTGACAACACACTCCATACACTTGAAAAATACACTTTTACACAATTTGTCCCTAAACCTCCAAAACTTCCCTAAATCTTCCTTCCATCACCTTTAGAACTCTCCAATATGACCTCCAGATAATTATGGGCTTTCATAACCTTCCAAGAGGATGCACACCTTCCCTGAAATGGCAAAAACTAGCCTTTCTAGGCCTATCAAAGAACTAGCCTTTGAAAGCACTTTACTAAATGAGATGAATGACCTTATTACATCATTTTAATAAATAGCACAAGAGTTTTCAACACATTGGGAGGACCTGCAAGGTCAGGATGGGCATGATACAAAAGAAAAATTGATCCAGAGAGGGACTTGGGGAGGTTTTCAAGTGAATCCAGAGAGGGACCTTGGGGAGGTTTTCACGTGAATTTTGACATTTGGGCTTAGTTGTCATTGTTTAAATTTGGTTTTTTGGACTTGCAAAAATGTATGAGAACACGTCTATCCCACCTCCTATTACTACCCCACCCCCTCAACATGTTGATTCATATAAAGACTATGATATCATTAAGCACCTAAATAATACCCAAGTAACATATCTCTCTTTGATCTTTTGCGTAAGGCTTGTGATTTTCGTCACACACTAGAAACCACCTTGTGATCTATTCAAATACAAAGTGATGACCCTCCTACAGGTTTTTCCAATCTCATGGAATATTTTAAGTAAATAACCAATTATATTACATTTTCTGATGAGGATATTCCACACACATATTTTGTTGATTCTCCTCCTCTTCTTATCATGGCTCGCATTTAGGCTTTTCAATTTAAGTGTGTGCTCCATAATAATGATTCTACATTGAATATTTGTCCTTTAGCATTACTAACCCAATTAGGCATCCCTAGTACTGCAATTGAACAATCTACTCTTTTTTCCTCAAATATAATACTACTACTCGTGCATGCATCAGTGTTGTCAATTTTTAATTACAAGTAGGACCTCGCAAGATCTTTACTCCCTTTTCTGCTATAGATGTCTCATTACAATTTAATCTAGTCTTTCGTCAGCCCTAGATCCATGCCATGCAAGATATTCCCTCTCTAGTTTAATTTTGTGTCAAGTTTATATTTGATGGCTATGAGCATATAGTTACTGCAGACCCTAAGCCATTCAAATATTATCATATGGATCTTTCACTTATATGGTTATTCCCCAAACCTAACCAATTCCCTCACATTATCTTGATCCATGTGATATAGGGGAATATCACTTCTAATCCTATTTTACCCCCCTCCCTTAGTTCCTCTATTCAAAACAACACTACCAATCTCATCTCTCCCACCATATTCCCTCCTACACCACCTTGTACATATATTCCCAATCTCATTAAGACTTCTATGCAACATTTCAATGTGGAAACTAATGATTATGAAGATGATGTTCATACTATTGAGCTTACTGATGAAACCTTATGCACTTAGGATTTTACTCCCATGGACTTTGATGATTCTCCGTTTTATAGTAATTATATCACTACTTGTCCTAGAGAATATTAAATCAAATCTCATATTACACATGATACTACTACTATTATGAATCCTTACCATAATAATGTGCATACTCTTGAGTCTATTCCTCCTTCTATAGTTATTCCTCCACTTATTGATCATGGTCCTACTTCTCTTCCTCATTCTTACCCTGTACCACTTCATTCTTTTGATCGTTTCACTTGTACATTATATATTAATCACGTGTACTATCAACATGTGCCTTTTGATCCTACTTGTCCTAAAAAAATATGCACCTATGGGGTATTAACTCACTTAGGCCTCACCAATATTGATATCATACCTTTTCTTAACCACGTGATAAATATCAAGGCCACATATGTTTCCTTGTAGCTTATGGTACAAGAGTCTTTTAAATTCAGGTTTGGGTTACACTTGATCCCTGACCCTCTCTGTTTACACTTGGATAGTCTTGGTTAGACTACATTGGTGGTATCATTGATAAACATAAAAATTTTCTTTCTTATCCCATGGCCTCTCAACATATTTATATTTGTAATGATTCATTTCCCAAGTATATTCCCAATTTTTCATGATGGAATGCACATAAGCACCCTAGTTCACCTTTTATTGATGAGGAATATGTCATGGGCATGTATGACTTACGTCTTGAGGGGTTATTTAAAGATAAACCAAAATCTTTCTCATACTAAGCATCTAAAACAACCCCCTTTGGTTATGACTTAAATTTAGAAGACTCTCTCAATGACATCACTTAGATCACTATGACATTCACACTTGGGGGCATCCCATTTCCCCCTTGCTACCCAATGATGCACACTTGTTCTAGGTTCAAACATGAATATTGAGGGCACACTTACCTACATGAACCTCACTTTCTACACATACACTAGGGGAAACCTTGCTTCCCTTCCCTAATCATAGTATTTCATATTCTAATAATTCAAAAATATTCAATATTGGAAAAATACAAAACCATTAGCTTAGATTTTGGTTGCATGTATTTTTGCTTGCTTGTATTGTTCTATGTTATATTTTGACTTCCATGTTACTTTGATTCATAGTATGTTCTATCCTTTTACATATACACATGCACATTCATATGGTAAGTTGAGGTGAATGTATACTATCTACAAGTTATTATAGGATGCATAATGTTAGTCATTGTTCTCTACTAGTCCCACTGAGGCTCCCAGGGGCATTTAACTTTCCATATATAGGTGATATCATTGAAATATTTACTAATTTAATTTCTATTCAACTATATCCAATGTGGCATACTATCAATTATCCTAACATGGTAATAGGTGCTTCATGTGTAACATTTATCTTGCAGGCTCACTTCTAACCATGGTTATCTACTTTTCTTGTATCTTGTCTATCTATGATGTATGACTTGTTTGTCATTATTTGTAGGCTATTCCCTATGCTTGATTGATTTATTGCTTGTATAGCCTTGAAGGCTTCAGTTGTCTTGTGACATCCTGAGTAGGTGTCCCATGTATTCCACCAGCTACTATGTTGTTCTTTGATTGTGTTATTGTGTGTTTGACTTATTTCTATTACATTATACTATGTTTGATTTGTCACTAACACTTTTTGTTAGCATTTATTCCCATTTGTTTTGCATGTGCCATGGTTAATACCATGCACATGATCCATATTCCCCTGCAAAACCTTCTTCAGATGTGAACATGTCATATTTTAGCTTTCCTCTTGTTTGGGATGCACACTCGCATTTGGTTCATCTCACACACCCCAAATGAGTGGGGGAAACCATTGGGTGATTATTTCACCCTCTCAACTAGTCCAATAACCAAAGGACAAAATGATACATAGAAAAATTTGGATAAACAAGAGACTAATAAAGCGGTTCAGAATCAAGACTTGGGCCAAAAACAATAGCAGGGACAGAAATGCGCCTAATGCAGATAGGAAGTGGTGGGTACTAGTGTCCCACCTGGGTGGTTTTTCCTCTTTGGGAAAAAAATGTAACTTACAGGTGGAAACAGATTCTTAGTGACAAGTTTTTGCACAAATCCAACGATACTCAATATTTACTATCTAGTACAACAAGAACAAAATCAGTGGCATGTTTCATACTTTGAGAAAAGTAACTAATTACTCTTCTTTCTCGGTTTACATTTTTCCTATGAGTATTAAATAAGGATTGGCACCTAGGGCGTATGTAGGGAAAATGATATGCCTGGAACATTGTGTCATCATGGCTATTTACTATTGGGTTTGTGACCATCTGTAGGGAACTTATCTATGGGGAAGCATGTCAATTGGATGAAGGGAAAATCCTGATAGCTCTCCCAACACTCTTCCTATGGTGACAGAACACCTAAATCCTTGGTATATTCACATCAATTTGGGAATTGATCACTCTCGACTCTTCCAACCATCTCCAAGGCAAACTTCTCTAAGGCACAATAGATAGAACAATTATATCCTTTCTCTCTCGAACATTTAGGTGTATTTATCCTTGAATCACTTATTTTTCATACACATTTATATTCTAATTTATCTAAGTTAAAGTTCAATTTCATATACCATGAGCATTGAATACACTTATCTTCTTTTACAGGTTTGTCCTTATCCCAAAAAAGGCAACACAAATGGAATAAGGAGAAATCTCAAGAAAAAAGTGCTAAGGAAAAGGAAATATTCAGTTACAAATGCATGTATCATTTCCACTATGCACACAAGGTCACCCCTAGGGTTCTTATCCCCTCTTAAACTCCACAATACACATCCTACAATTTCATTCATTTTATCAGTTACACTTCATTATACCAGTTACAACCTCCTTCGTCTCTCCACAAGGTACACTCTTCCTATCTACTTTATGCTACCAAATATTCATTCACTATAATAAAGTGGGGGAAAATATAGACACAAAATTATGCACTTAGCACTATTACATCGCACCTCTAGTATGTCATTATATGCATGATTCCTAAGTAAGAAAACTAGACATTAACAACACTTGGCCCTTTTTGATTTACATTTGAAATGTTTTATCTTTTTATACTTTTGTCCTTTATTTTTATGGTTATCCTTTTACATTTTAGATCATTGTCAACATGTTCCAAGCTCTAGTATTTCATGTTTTATCTTAGGGATCTTTTAATAGCTAGCACCCAGTAAGGACACTAGAATCGCGATGGGCACTAGTGTCCCCTTTTGGAAAATTTGTCTTCTTTCCCTCTTTCTTATGTTTTAAAATGTCACTTCAACTTGATTATCTTTTCTAACTCTTATTACATACTTTGGGGTCAGCCTTAGGGTTGTTAAGTGACAGAAATTCAAGTAAAGGAATCATATATATACATATATGACTTGCTAACTATTCTAAGGGGAAATTGGATCAATTTGGGCTATTACTTCCTATCTATTACTTGGGGAAAAAGGAACACTTGAGGACTGCATTTGGGCTACACTATTCACTAGCATAGGAAAGGAAAATTATGAATTCCATCGATACACATTATCTTAGGGGAAAAGTAGTTGTAACCTACTATCTCAGTGCAATTTGACACAAGGGAAACCTAGCTTCAAGGGACACAATTTTATCTTACACACACAAAAACTACATTGAGTCTGAAATGTAATGTAAAAATCAGTGACAATCACATTGGGGTGACGCGCCGAGGTTAGTCTGACTCAAGCATATACATCTTTTATTTCATCTAATGGGTGCTTGAGTCTTGTGAAGGTAGCTACGGTTTATTTTTTAGGTATAGGTGTGACAAAATAACATAACAACAAAGTCTAGATGTGACATAAAGAAAAGTGAATGTGACACTATCTGTAGACACCTAAATTTTGATTTTACAATCTTATTGCCAAAATACACGTAAATCACTCTCATTCTTGCCAATTCCATTATAGTTATTGATCTTTACTAATTAACTAACGTTTCTTTCCACTGTTGGTCAGTTAACAAGCACTTCGTTGATCACTCTGATCAAACTCTTTTACATTTAGGATGCCACTTTACGACGAATCGTAAGTCAAAATCCTCTTCAAAGTAGATAATTAGCATTACAGGATAATTAAGCCTATTTTTCCCTTGATTGAGAATCAATATGCCCTAATATTGACTCAAACCCCTCTTCCAACCACTCAAAATCACCCCACTTCTCTCCAAAACATCTCAACAAACTTCAAAAGCTTATCCTAGCCTCCTAGTTGACCCCAAGCTGTTGATCAAGGCTTCACACATCTTAATCATTTGTTAATTCACTAATTGTGATTAACAAAGCTTAATCATGATTAGAAATTCTAATTTAATTTGAGGCTTTTAGTCCCACATGCACCAAAATATTAGTTTTCCTCAAAGTGAAAACTATAAAAACAACTCACCTCATTCCTTTATAATTTGCACTATGCTTTGATTTGCATCTCATATAATACATATGATTTCTAAGCCAAGTCCAATCCTTGCTTAAAACCTTCAACAAGGTTAGTAGATGAATATCTAAAGTGATTTAACAAGTCATTTGGAGAGGTCATTTCACCATTGTCTGAGTAGCAACCATAATTATTTGATTGCCCCTTAGGTCTATTTAGGCAGATATTAGGTAACTAAACATATTAGTAGGCAATGTTTAGTTAGATTTTGAATTGTATTCATGTTAGTTAAGCATTCCTTCAAGCTTATATCTTAATGTTACATTCCTAGACTAAATAGAACCTTGACTAGAGGTGGAAATGGTGCTATCCTTCCTTAGTTAATCACGTAATTTGATTTGTAAAGTTTAGGGTGCTTTCATTTTTTGGCACGCTCGATGGGACAATACCATTTGATTTCCCCTTAGGTCTATTTAGGCACATGTTAGGTAATTGAACATATTAGTAGGCATGTTTAGTTAGATTTTGAATTGTATTCATGTTAGTTAAGCATTCCTTCAAGCTTCTATCTTAATGTTACATTCCTAGACTTAGAACTTGGACTAGAGGTGGAAATGGTGTTATCCTTCCTTAGTTAATCACGTAAATTGATTTGTAAATTTTAGGGTGCTTTCATTTGGCACGCCTGGTGGGACAATACCCCATTGCATTCAATTTTTAAATTTTTTAACTTAGTTTCAAATTTTTTCATTTCAAGTTTTAGATTAGTTTCAAGTTTCCTAGATTAATTTCAAGTTTTATAGTTTACTTTCAAGCTTTCTAGAGTACTTTCAAGATTTTTAGATTATTTTCTCAAGATTTTTAGATTAATCTCAAAGTTTTTAGAGTATTTTTCAAAGTTTAATAGATCGATTTCCATTTTTTGAAAGTTATTTAAACTAGATTAGTGGTAGAAGTTGTGTTTTCATGCTTTTTGTAGGATATAAGTAGGCAAAGCCCTGTCAAAATTGACCCAAAATCCCAAAGACTGGACTTTACTTCAAGAAATCTTCTCAAAAACATGGATTTTTGACCACCTATAGGAAAAAAGAGCCTATGCATGACTGTGAGCACCCTTGCATACATTGAATTTTTGGTTCTGAGGGAAAAAATTCCTTGTGCATGACTGAGAGTGCATAAACCTCACTGGGAGTGCCCATGCATCATTGACTGTGTGAAAAATGATAAAGGGGCACCTGTGCACTAAGAAGGGCACCTATGCATCAAGGTATTTTTTTTTTCAAATTCCAGAATTTCAATTTTATGATTCTTGTCAGATTTTAAGGGTTTTTTAGATCCTATTTTTGTCAATTTATTGATTTTAGAGAAATATTCCTAACAAAATTGGCTTAGGTTTTGATAGATGATATGTTTTCATACTTTTTTTTGAGTTTGGAGTAGGGATGTGTATGATATTCTCTTGCACCTAGTGTGATCTTGAGAATCAAAAACACCCCTAAACCACTTTTTGCTTCTTGGGAGTAAGTAGGAACAATCATCCTTCATTTTTTGCTTAAGGGAACAAACTTTCATGTTTTGACATATGCTTGATCTTTTAGTTTAAGATATTTTTCATTTGATAAAGAACCAAGGATAAAATTTGTGTATGCTCTTCCCTTTGCACCTAGTGTGATCTTGGGAATCAAAAGTAATTTTAGTCTTTCATTAAGAAGCACTTGGATTAATTGGGAATAAACCTTGTTTCTTTGCAAATTTTTATAGTAGTTAGTTGATTTACAAGCTTTGTATTTCTATTTAGTTGGATTATTTGTTGTGTATGCTCTTATCTAGCACCAAGTGTGATCTTGAGAAATAAAAACAACACTTAATCCTCTTTCTATGATATTGTGAACCCTTTTGAACTACTAATCATTTATGTGAAGGACCTAAAACGCTTGTCAAAGAAAGAAGGGCTCTCTTCAAACCAAAATTATGATATTCACGTGTGTTGTAGGTTACCATTGGTGGTCTAAACCAAATTACTTAATCCAAAAGATAAAAAATACACCAACACACCATTCAAAACATCATATTATAGGTTTTGGTTAAGAGCTATAGCTCATCCACTCAACTAGGACATAACCCCTTTGGTATAAGCCTTAAGATACAATAATGGGGGTGGTCCTAAGAACCCTAAAGTAGTTCACGCAAGAGGGAACCTTGTGAATGAAAACAGGAAAGTGCTCCACACTACCGACTTGACTAGTACACCTTGGTGATATTAGAGTCAAAGATATCCGTATCGCGACCCCAGTGAAAGTATAACCGAATGCACTTTGGTTCTCATTATACTAAAGGGGGTAAAGTAAATCCAAGATAATCCTTGGGAAAACTTGGTAAATCAAGCTCACCTTAGATATCTTGTGACACCTAGAGAGAGAACCACCTAGGAATCTTGTCGGCTTGGAGCCATTGCTTATGTCTTAGTTGTTATACTTGAGAGCTCTCATAAAGAGACACATTTTTTTAGATTCAAACTCTTGTTTTTTCGAATAAGGGAAAAAATATCTTAAATTTGAAACCACATGATTTTTGTCACGAAATCTACTTAGTGTCATTTTATTCCTATTTTTTCACTTGTCTTAAGACAAGGCGAAGCTTTGCCAAAATAACACCAAGTTTATTTCAACACCACTTGGTCTACACCCTTATTTTCTTGTTGCCCATTTTTGGACAAAAGGAAACAACATATACAGGATACTACTAGATATCATGTGTCCATTGCTTTTGTATTCTACTTGTGCGAATAGGTTGCAATGTTAAACCGCAAGTATTGAAAATGTACATGGTATGTGCGCATAATCTAGTAGGTCCCCTTGTCTCAAAGACCCATATTTGAGACTAATTATCATTGTAGTTAAGTGATTTCATCATTTTATTCTCTTGATTTGTTACACTACCCACATTGTAGCCCTATAGTTGTGATACTTACGTCTTATTTCCATTTATTAAATTTGACCTAAGTCTCTATATTTTAGAGTTATGCTACTCAAGCACGAGTAACAGTTCCTTGATATACTTAAACGTAGTTTTTGATTCCCTAGCGTTGTCGTGAGTATTTTGTGAGGTGTTGACGTTGTATTACAAGCATCGTCGTAGCATCCATGTTGGTACTCAATTCGTGTTTTCTCATACAAGGCTTGATTGACGTGCCTAAATAACATTGTTACACTGCTTGTACTAGTAACTTCCATTTTAAAGAGAGCTTAGACATTCGCTAGTGCCCAGAAACTAGTTTTTAGTATACCTTGTTAGAGGATTGCGTCAATGCATTCTCTTAGTCATTTAAGTCTTGTTTATATTTAAACTTGACCTAGGTGGTAATATTGTATAGTAACTATTTGTTCTTGAGCCTATATTAAATGAATATAAGGAGTAAAATATCGTCATGATTGTGGTTATAATCGTGTGCTTAATTGTTGTATCTTAAGTACTTCTTGGTATATATTGCCTTGTTAGGATATATCGTTCTTTATTTATTATCCTAGAGTTCACATTGGTTTGTTAGATTCATAGTTATTTCATAGTCACCATTTGTTGAGAACGATTTGAGCGTTGTTACGCTGCAAAAATTTGTCTAGGCTCCATTCTAAAATCTTAGTGAAAACTCTTCACGTTGTACCCCTTGTTTCAAGTAGGCCTACTATGAGAATGAGGTCCTGAAAGTTAGGGTCCAATCCCTTTGTTTTTTCCTAAGTTCATTGTATTACTTAGACACATTTTTCAAACCTTAGCAAAAACATCCCTTATTAAGCAAATCTTACATTGAATTGACATAAGAAAAGAGTTTTCCTTTTTGTCCTTTGTGTTGAAAAAATTTGATCAAACATTTTGACATTTATGGCTACAAATTGTTGTACAAAACCTTATTGATTTGTCAAAATTGTGTCATTGCGATACCTATTTTCCTTAGATTCCCTTTGGAAAAATTTTGCTATCTAGGTTTAGGCATTTTCCAACAATGACCAACTATCATGAGGTTCCTTATACATACGACACTAAGGAATCAAAGTTTTGACATTCCCATCAAAATATGCCCATCATGGCTAAGCCTCATTTGGTTCTTCAAGCTAGAGAGCCCATTCAAGTACCATGTTACCCACCTTCATCTCATAGTTGGTGGTATGGTTTGGATGCTTCTAATCCAAATTATTATTCAAGTTCCTCCCACTCTTCTTATGACTCTGATCCAAACTATTATTTTGATTCTTCAGATTTACCTTGATCTTCTGAAAATTCTCATCAGAGCTATTCACTTCATTCGACTCTTAATTCATAGTCTCCCTTTTTTCATAGGACTCCCCTTATCAGTCACCTAAATGGAATCTTCCTCCTTTAAAGATCCGTACGACCCCAAGTCTCGCTACTCAATCATCTATTTTTTTCTTGAGCCACGGTCCTCCCTTGCTTTGCATGACCTCTCTTATTTGTTGCCTCGACAACCTCCTCCTCCGTTGAAGATCTGTGCAACCCCAAATTCATCTAAGCCAACACCTACGTCGCATTCATCTAATCCAACACCTACTTTACATTCATCTAAGTCGACTCCTATGTTGTAATCTCCTAAGTCAACACCCATGTCATAATCATCTAAAATGACTCCCATGTCACAATCATCAAAGTCGACACCTATCTTCTTAGTCAAATCCCATGTTGCAATCATCTAAGTCAACACATACGTTGCAAACACCTTAGATGACTCCTATGTTGTAATCATATGATGATTTTCTAAGCGATCCTCGTTGTTTCCCGAAAATATGTCATCTTTTAGGAAATCCAATACCAATCAACTATCTCAAAGCCATGTTTTCTTCTACCTGCGAGACATTTAGATCCAAATCTACCTCATCTATTGAGTCATCATCTTCTCAATATTCCACACCAGTTGGACCCATTTATTCTAATCATCATCCTATGGTCAAAGAACAAATACCCCTACCAATCGATTCATCTCAAGATTAGGAGACGATCATGGAATTCTTGGGGTCACATGATGGCATTCTCTTAGAGGATTACATCAAGGTTTTAATCTTGACTTTGATACACTTGCATATTGGGAGGAAGAGATTGATGCCTTTTGTCAAAAAATAGAGGAAGACCCTAAGATCATCGAACATGATCCTCCTCTTATTCTTCTATCTTCACATCCTTCTTTGCATAACATGATTCCTCAATTATAATATCACCTTGGGTAACCACTTGGTAGCCCATTGTCTGCTTCTATATGTGGGGTACCTCCAAGTAGCCCTTCATCATCTATGTATGGTTCGCCTCCTAGTAGCCAATTTTCTTCTAAATGTGGCTCATCTCTTGGTAGCCCCTCTTTGTCTATATTAGGGGCATGTCCTAGAAGTTCCTCATCTTTGATTCTTGGGCCATATCCTAGTAGCCCATCATCTTCTATCTATGGGACACTGCCAAGAAGTCCTTCATCTTCAATATTAGGACCACATCCTTATAGTCCTTTCTCTTCAGTCTATGAGACACCTCCCGGTAGCCCATCCTCTTCAATTCTTGGACTATACCCTTCACTTCCATAAAATTATCTTTCCATCAATGATTTTGGTAAGCCCGCCATCATTCCTCATATAAATTCTATTCAGCCACTTTCTTCTCCCACTTCTCAGGATCAAAATAGTTACATATTAGATTATAAGAAACCCAAATAGTTCCTTCATCCAACTATGATTAAAAATTCCAAGAGCTCCAAAGCTCACAACAATTTTAACAATCTTAAAGTTTAAAATTAACCACGATTCAAAAATGCACATCAAAACACCCATCAAGTATGGGGAAAAGTACATAAACCTTTGGATAGGGACCTCAATATCTCACATAAAAAATCCACATTTCATGACAAAATGCAGTCATCTATTAAGTTTGAGCTCACCATGATCATTGAGATTGGGGATAACACGACTCTTGATAAGCAAACACGTTTAGTCTTCCTTGTCAAGGAAATTGCTAACATTGTTGTTGGATCTTATCATGCAACTGACCTTGTCGGTCCAATTTTTCAAAAAAGACAAAAATACAAAAAAATGATTTTTTTTTTCAAAAAAATCAAAGGTAAACGAACACGCATTGCAATCGGGTATTGCATACACATGGATGTTCTTTTTTCCTTTTCTTTCTCTTCTTTTACAAGTCTTCCTACCATTTTCATCCCTTCGGTGATATTTTGGTTAACCTTTCACACGCATTTTGTGACATTTACCTCTATGGTATTTGTTTGGCATTGGTCTTTCATCACCTTGATAAATTAAAGAACGACTGACCTCATAGAGATCCTATCACAATTAACATCTAAAACACTTGTTGCGAAGAAATTTTGAACATATTTGTTGACATTAGCCAATGTCATCATCGCAATCACTTCTACCTCCTTCCATCAAGCCATCAATGGTTCTTAACCCCTTGTAAAACAAGAGAGCTGAAATAAGTTTTTAGAAAGAAAAATAATCAATCAAATCAAAAAGCACAAAGCTGAAAGCAAAAGCTAAAAGCAAAATCAAATTGATATATAAATCTCTCTTGGGGTATTTCCAATAATATCTATTAGGACTATGGACACCTAACTGGTAGTAGACAAATGTTGTGATTAGAATCAAATGCATCTCCATCGGGGATATGAATGCTTGGCTGGTAGCGGAGCAATGTACGGGTCTCCTTCCGCAATCCATTCACAAAAAAACTCAACTTTGAAAAATAAATCATTCCTACACATTGGCTATGGTGTCTTTACTTGTTGTCTATTAAATCTTCCCTCCAAGAGGTAATGAATTTCCATGTGCACACATTGGATGTCAATGAGTAAACAGGATTAGCCTATTACTAAGTGTCCTTTTTTAGACCTTGTTCAGATTCTTAATCTAGTATGTATCTTGTCTCATGATTCATGCCTTTGGCTAATCACTTATTCATCGTGAGGCTTCTAAGCTACATACATTCATGTCATTCTTCTACTTTGTTTAGAACATCCTTATGCACAATATTGCCTTTTTTCCATGTTTGTGAGAACCTTTGTCCCCTTTCTCAAAACAATCTTCTACTTATTTCTATAATGTGCTTCTTGGCCAGCTTATGCTGGGGGCATCCTTGCTCCTTCCTAGACTGTCATTGGGTTATGTTCATAATCGTGTTGAACCTATCTAGATATGACATTTTGTTCCAAATTCTATGTGTGAATCTTCTTCATTCTCAAACGTGAATATTCCTAGCTAACGCTCAGGGACAATTTTGCATCTAAGAAATCAGATTCTTTCAAGATCAAGAGGGAGAAGGATTTGAAACCTCTTGTATGTCTGCATGTTAACGTTGGGGACATCAAGACTTCTATGTTTTCTTGTACATAGCTTTAGAAAACTATGGCAAAATCATCAAAAACCTTGTGACTATGTTGCAACACTTGATGACATGTCAAATATGGTTAAGACTACTACAACCTTGACAAAGTATTAAGACAAATTCTTTGCATGCCCAAGAAATTAGGTATCACTGCATTCAAAATCCAGAATACATTACATAAAAATTAATTAGTCTTCTCAAAATTCCTTAACATACACGTGCTCCTCCTTTTGTGGATTTGAATCCCGTACTCAATCTCTCCCACCATTGGCCTCGCAACCTATGATAAATCAGCAATCTACTAAAACATATGGAACCAATGTTCTTGATTGTTCTGGGTCTCAAATGACTTGCAGATCATGTTGATATACATCCATTAACAAAGTTGGGCCCTGCTTACTATGTCGGTACTCCCCCGTGTAAAACCATGATTTGCCAAGTACATGTGTCTTAGAACTTCAATGCTATGTCCATGGGCTTGTCATGAGTGGAATTTTATTCCCCCTCGCATGTGTTATTGCTTGGGGCACCACTCCTTCAACCCTTATTGTTGCAAGCATGAACATTTGTTAGGAATTACTTAGTCTTGATCTCAAAAACATTGGTGCCAATTTTCTTAAACATTGTTCTCCTTCCCCAAAATGTTATTTGGGAATGGTTTCTCTGTTAGGGGGGCTAGGTTAGAATTAAACTCATATTGCATCCCATGGTTTATAGGAGGCAGGAGAGGTAAAATATCATTGTTACTTTGTGGTAGGGGAAGGAATTTTAGGAGGTTGAAAAGGGCTACGCAATTCGAGATGAGATGGAAGAATAGTTAGTAATGCAGATTTTCATGTGATATTCCAAAATGGGGGATTTTAAATCTAGAAAGTCCGATGATGTAGACCTAGGGGTTCAAGTTTAGATTATGGATGGAGGCTTATGGGAAGAGGGATGTGAGGTGGTAATGCATTGGGATTGTCACATTGATAGGGTTGTCTAGCATTAGATTCATAAGTCTCTCTATCTTCTTGATCAATTCTATTACTATTGAGTCAATGTTTTGATTCCATGAATTGAAGCTTTTATTGAGGGACTAAACTTACCATGATTATCCCTATCCTTAGTTATTCTGGAGTAGCCAAATGTTAAATGCCAATCTAGGTTACCTATCTTTGTATCCTCAGTCCTTATTCAATCACCATTCTTGAACATCTAACTCTTGAACCTTTCTCTGTAAGTCAGTCCATCGACACTGGAGGTGTAGGATAGCCTCCAGAATTTGCACATCCTTGCTCTTCAACAACTCCAAAGTTTGGTGAATGACCAAACTAATTTGAATCTTTCCCATGTAGATATGCATACTCATACTAATTTTCATCATAAAATTGATCTGGGGGTGGATTATAGTTGTAGACACCTAAATTTTATCACTTTTGTAATCTTATTTCCAAAACGCACACAAATCACTCTCATTCTTGCCCATTCCATTACAATTAGTGATTTATCGCTAATTTAACTAACACTTTCCCTTATCACTCTAGGTCAATTAATGATGCATTGTTGATTATCCTAACCTTTTTCCACATTCAGGATGCCACTTTACAGTCAGAATCGTAAGTCAAAATCCTCTTCAAAACAAGCAATTAGCAATTATGAGCTAATTATGTCTATTTTGCCCTTGATTTAATCAATATACCCTACTATTGACTCAAATCCCTCTTCCATGACCACTCAAAATCACCCCACTTCACCTTCACAACATTTCAGCAAGCTTCAAATCTTATAGTGGCATCCTAGTTGCCCCTAAGCTGTTGATTAGGGCTTCGCACACCTCTTAATCACTTAGTAATTCACTAATTGTGATTAACAAGGCTTAATCATAATTAGCAATTATAATCTAATTTGTGATTTTTAGTCCCACATGCACCAAAATACAAGTTTTTCCCAAATGGAAAACTATAAAAAGGGTGTCATCGCATACCTTAATACATGACACCATGCTTTGATTTGCATCTCATATAATAAATATGATATATAGCCAAGTTCAATGCTTGCCTAAAGCCTTCAATAAGGTTAGTAGATGGAATAATCTAAAGTGACTTAACAAATCATTTTGAAAGGTCATTTCACCCTGATGTTTGGAGTAACCAACCATAACCAGTTGATTGCCCATCTTATGTCTGTTTAGGCTTATCTTAGGCAATTCAAGGCATATTAGTAGGCATGTTTAGTTAGATTTTGCTATTATTTTCATACTAGTTATGAATTCTTGTTAAGATTCTATCTTATTGTTAAATTCTTAGACTTAGAATGCTTGGCTAGATGGATGGCAATGGTGTTAGCTTTCCTTGTTTAGTCATGAAATTTGCTTTGTAAAGTTTAGGGTGCTTTCAATTATGTATGCATATTCTATTCAATCTATTACAACACCTGATATCACTTATCCCATCTCATATAATCATCCACCTAGGGGTATAATCTTTATAATCTATTCACCCTCAACCTCAACACATGTTTGATCTTATTCTTAGACATATCCCATATCATCCTTCAATAAAAATTTATATTCATCAAGCTTTCACAATATCTCCTATTAGAGTCCAACCTATATTACCTAGTCATGCATGATGTGCAATAGTTATATAACAACCTTGTAAGTTTGACCTATAAAGGAAACCAATGCACTCTCCCAGCACACAGTGGAGGACATAACTTACCATGACTACTCCTGACCTATTATTTACATATGCATACCCTCGTAGCATTGATATATCTTGTTACCATACCGCATGTGAATACTTTTTGGATTTTGAAAGGGATGTTACTAACCCTCCTACTCCAAACCATGATATATTATATTTACACCTATTAAATTGAGGCCCTTAATATGTCAATATTTACTTAAAATAATTCAACAATTTAAGTTTAAAAACTCAAATATGTTATAAATATGAATATGAAACCATGACCAATCTATGGATTATTGTGTTCTTATATAGATTTAGAAATTGTTGTTATCTTGTTTTATAACTTTACTTATCTACATCTCTATGCACTAGAATTTATTGGTATACATAAGCTAGCTACTAGATAAATCTTTTCCATGGAAATATACATATATGGTTCATGAATCCTTGATTCCCATTACATGGGGAAAAAATTCCAAATTAGGGGCATGTTTACATTAGAGGAATCTTACATAGAAACTTGTAATATTACATATTTCATACCCATGTCTATTGGTGATACAAGGCCATTTACTATATATCTCACGATGACTTACACTTGATGAAATTGTTGGTGCAATATTTATATATATGCACCTTTAATTTTAAGTTTACTTAATTTATTTAGCTCTATTTAAGCTTTGTTGACTTAGTCTACTTTGCACACATTCTATGCTTAGATTAGGATAAGTGGCCGCATATCTACCTATTCATGTGGAGGTTTTTGCACACATGTTTATCATATAGTCAAAAGTAAAGTTGGACTACAACTCTTGCTTTTGTTATATATAGACCATTTCTATTTGTAAATTAAAATAATCTTATTGATATCAATTTCATTCAGTTGATTTACTGGAAGTAATGTATTTTTATTATTTCTTATCATTTGTAACATCTTCTACCATTTTTGGAGTGACTCCAAATTAAAGAGATTCTTGGGTTTCACCTGTTCTTTCATGGTATTAGAGTGGTACTCCTTCAATTGCTAATTATGACATTGAAGATTTTTTGCTTATTATTTCAATCCATATACTTCCCTGGATTATTTGTAATATTTTAGGTAAATTAGCTTATTGGCATATCTGTTTTTTTAATTCTAGCCAAAAGACCTTCGAACCCCTTTTAAGGTGTTTTTAAATTTCGGGATAAGAAAAAAAATTCTGGTTCTTTTTTATATTTTAATGGATTCTACATCAAAAAATATGCATTTTTAAAAAGGGGCTTTTTTTGATGCATGGATTTTTTTCTGTGAATTTTTAAGTTTCACTTCTGTAGGACAAGCCATAGTAAGCAAGGTGTACAACATAATATTTTGTGAATTTTTTAGGTCATAGGATCCAATCACTAATTTACAAATTTTTCATTTCATGAGATCTCCATAAAGTCCTATATTTTACAATTTGGATTTATGTTGCTCCTAGAGCATCTATTTGAAGTTTGTAGTTACTAGGGAAACCCTCCAAATGCATAGGCATGCACTTTATCTTTAATAAATATAAATTTTGGAAATTGTTGTATTGAACATGATAAGAGGCATGGTGGAAAGTAAATTTTTGTAAGGTATTGGCTACCAAAAGGTATGGAGTTTGAATCCCTTAGTCTACATGTTTAACCTTAACAACCTTCTGAAGGCTAAACAAATCACTTCAAGAAGACATGGTTAAATTTGTTGAATAGAAGAGGAACGTAAACAAATAAAACTCTCTATTAATCTCACTTTTTTAGAAAAGACGTCGTCCTTCATTCATTGTAGGACATTGTTGCATGCCTGCAATGTCAAATTGACACCATGGACATACCTCTCACTGAGTATAGTCTACCTTGTGTCATTGATTCATATCTTATTAACACATCCTCCTCCTTTGATTTACCTAATAATGATTTTTCCATTTAATCTGATGCCCACATTATTGCACCTGTTGTAACCCACACTTCAAACTCATCCACCACTATGTTTGACAAATTTAAGAAGCACATAACTGGTTTTGAATCTTGCACTCTTCATTCCATGGGTCATTTTGGCCAAAGCATATGTAAACATTTGCAGGGCATCACTTCCCATAACCAACTTGTTCATTAGATTTCTCATCATGACATTGGATATAAAATAAATTATTTCATTAGTTCAACTTCATATATACTCACATTTTGTTCTCTCCATTCTTTATGAGAATATTGTGTAACAAATGAGTCCTTTTTCACATCTTATTAAGCATGAGAGACCTGAGACTACTGTTATCCAACAAATTCCCCCCTAAGGTAATTTTGATAAATTGCACAATTTCTTCAGGCTTGAGCAAGCAGAAATGGTTCAAGGCCCAAAATAAATTTTTGAGGGATCCATTGGATTTTCTCTAACTTCCCTATTAAAATAAAAATACAAGGAGTTAGTGAAAATTCACAAAAAATTGAAAAAATGAAGTCAAGGGCCTATTTTAGTGCTAATCAGGTCTGGGGGTGCAGATGGAACCAATGCAGATTGTACTAGGGTTTGTCATACCTATTTTGGGTCTGATTTGCAAAGGAGGCAGTGTATTGCGGCTAAGTCAGCTCCCGATGTCCCAGGCCGCACATGTTTAGTCGGGCCACCAGTTCCCCGCATCGCCGAAGTCGTCAATCAACGAAGGAGCTAGAGAAATGTGGAAAAAGTGAAAGATTTTATCCCGCATGGTCTACGGGATAGCTAGGAAAAAATTACTTGAAATGCCCAAATAGCTGATTTGGTTGCAGCCAGTTCATTGTAGAAAAGGTGGAGAAAAATGTCCAGGACAACTGGGACAAAAGTACCCGAAATAGCCGAAATACTCGCGGGCGAGTTGTGCGGAGAAGTCGACAGTCAACGACGGATGTGCGAGGACATAGAAGTCCAAGTCAGGCGACACGAAGAAAGGAGGCCCGCACGGTCCAAGTACCATGGGGACATGAGTTCCCTGAAAACCCACAATACCCACAACCCAAAGGGAAAGTGGAACACCTGACCCCTGAACTTCAAATAGTCATAACTTTTGATTCAGAGCTCTGATTTTCACAAAATTGGAATTTTTTGAAAGGGCACGACATCCTCTATGCCAAATAAAATGGATTTATTATTTTTAATGAGGGTACGTGGGTAAAAAATTAAAGAAACATCTCCAACTCTAGAAAATTAAATGATCAATCCTATGAAATGCAAGAAATCTTTGGCAAACTCAAAATAGCTACTCACACTTAGAAGACCATAAATTTTGCAATTCTCAACAAATTTTCACAAAATTGGTCTCATTGGAATCATGACTTTGAGCACGATGCACAACATCAAGAAATATAGAAATTGATGACTTTATGATGATGATTTTAAGGAAAACGTGCCAGGTTCTGAACAATGATTGTATTAGTGGTTAGAGATGCATTTAATAAAGCATGGGCAGACATTTTTCACTATTGCAAGTCATGGGACAATATGGGGAGCATTTTACAAGAAAAATACCATCATTTCACTTCATTTATTACCTCTAGCAAGTTGTTGAAAGGCAAATTTTGGGATTTTAATATTCTCTCTTCCAAATTCTATAAATTGAAGTGTGGGTTCATTGTAAAGGAGGAGTTAGTTTTTAAGTAGAAAAACTCTGTCATTTTGGTTTTGTGAAGTCAATGTGCTGTAGGCTCTTGTAGTGGACTCCTTGCATGGTGATCCAAGCCTTTACTTTGTAATAGATTGAATTGTGCATATCAATGAAGCAATAGATGCAAGTTTGTGGACGTATCTTCATTTGTTGTGTTTGTTTGCATTCTTCTTGCCTCTTCAATCTTATTGCAAATATATTGTGTCTATTTTATGATATTGTGGGGATTTATTATCATTATGTGTGTATGAAATATTTATGTGAATGTAGTTGCTAGTCTATGGAGAACTATAATCACCCTCTCTAGTATGTATTTTTCTTCCATTTTTTCACACATTGGAAAGCTATTCTCATTCCCTCCTTTTCTGGTGCATCAACGCTTTAGTGTAGGATTCGTTTTCATGCGCTCTCTCTCCCTGGTCCCTTGGATAGTTAAATTAGGATAAGATATTTTTTCCTATATTAGAGTAGATAGTGGCAGGTAGTTTAGGAGCAAGAACCAACTTTATCTAGAGGTTTATCTCAGGTACCAAGTCCCACAACTTGGAGATAGCACCAATGTTACCCAGTCACACCGTGAGCTCAAGCACACACACTTGTGCAAATCTAAGGGTGTTGTGATTCGGAAATAACAAATAATTCAGTCAAATATGAGGGTCATGATACTTCTATAAATGATTCCTCACAGGTACATTTTGCACACATGGCACAAGATCATATGTATACATCTTCATTTAGTATATGTATTCACCTAGGATGGATTTCATGCCAATCACGACAGTTCATCATCAATGTTCTTTGCATGGGATCTATAGACATAGATCCTTTATCATTCAACTACATTTGTTGCACACTGCTCATTCTACTTAGAATTACTTCCTTTGTTTTAAAGAACTCTATTTAGTATTGGTGCCTTGTTTTGGAGAAATTCTCACATTAATTTGACCTTTCTTTGACAATTAGACAACGACTTATTGTGAACTATTATGGTGTATGTAGTTTCCTATTATCTTATTTGGTGTCTTTTGGGATGTATACTTACACTAAGTTATAAAGTGTCACGAAGGGTTTGTTTTTCACATCCTAGCCTACGTTCATGTGTGTACCTTGTTTCATACACCCTTTTCTTAGTTGTTATATATTCCCATCATTATTAGTACTATGTTATTTTTGAGAGAGCTTGTTTTGTATCATTCGATACCTTGACATTCAAACCATATCCTTTTAGCAATTATTTTCTAGCATACCTAGTGTTTGTCATTGTTATATGTTTGAGTAGTGGATTTAGACCTCTCACGTAAATATATTATTTTGTTCACTCCACCCATTCAACATTATGGTGGGTGTAGTCATATTTCATCTTCAGGTGTTGTGTCCCTTGCTTACCCTTGACACATTAACAAAAAGTTATATATCACCTTCTCATGCATTCAATCAATCAACAAGATATGAATCACATAACAACACTAAGTACCCTGTTTTGATGATCTTCCTAAGAAGATTTGTTTGGATCAACATGCAAAAATGGATCTAACTCACCTTAGAAGTACTTAACCCATCACTAAACCCTATTCTCATTCCCTATGCAATGTTTAATCCACATGCACAATGAAAAATCCTCATGAAAATATCATTTACTCTTACATATCTATGTTTCCCTTTACTAGCTTCCTCATTGTTCTTAGTCCCAATCAAGCACATTTGTACTCTTTGGGTCTTACTTGACTCCTCTCATCCTTATCATTTGTTTACATGCTTTAACCAAAGGTATATCAACCTTCAACATGATGCAAAGGGATCAAATTTCCAAATTATCTCCCAATTTCACTAAAACTGTCTCAACTAGGTCTTAAGAGCAATGCCCTTGGAAGTTTCATGGTTGGGGAAATCCATGTATACCCAGAATGAAATGGAAACCTTTTCAAGAACCATTTAGGCTCAATATGGCGTGGTCCAAATTTTATAACCTAACTCTTTGTCCTTCTCTCCCAAACTCCACTTCCACCTTTCTTGCTCTCAAGCTTCTACTAGCCCTATAAGCACTGATTTCTTGGCTTAACTTTTCCTTTGGATGGTCTCAAAACACGAACTAATCATTTTTAGGCACCCATTTCCTTATTTCATCTATCTACAAAGTTTTAGTGCCTAACTCCAATTGTATACCCTTCTTCTCTTTATAATGCCCTTTTTCCTATTAGGCCTCTTGACCATGTTAGCTCTGAGTTACAAGACTTTAAAAAATTATAGAAGATATAGGGGTATCAAGATTTATAACCTTCATAATTAGGAAGGGGGAGGTATTTAGAACATGTGTATCAAATTTTAGGCCTTAACTCCACCATTAAGACCTAATCTCAAACCCTCGTTAAACCCTAAGTGGGGTTTCCTACAAATCTGGTAGGATAAATCTTGTTATAAAATGAGTAATACAACTCTTCAAAGCTTGAAAATTTTCCTAATTACCTGTCTTTCCCTCCTCCTTATGATATCTTTAACAATAGGATCTTTCTTTCATGTCAACCATGAAAATGCCTTCATCTCTTACTATCTTGTACATAGTTAACAAAGTTCATTCAATCTTCACACAGTCACATGTAGTTCTTGATATCCCAAACTTCTTTGAAACTAATGATGGAGTATTATATAATTAAATCATGTTATTCACTCATGACACAAAGATTCACCAATTCCTTCACACAAATAAACACCCTCCAATGAAATCTTATCACAAATACAATTCCATGGTCTTGGTTTCAAACATGCACAATGAGTAACAAGATATAAGCTCTCAAATCCTTAGATTATCATTCTAACCATCTAAAATTATGAGATTAATCCTTAAAATAACTTCAGGTAGTGATAAAAAATGCAATATATCATAGAAACCTAACAAACACATTTTCCCCTTAGTCTTCAAGCTAAAAACAAAGTATTTACCCCTCAACTTTTCATGCACGTTTCTATAGAATCAAATAAAGCTCTCAAGATGCAAATCAAACATGATCATTGGTCCTTTTAAACCTCTGATGTCAAAAATTCAGAATCTACCATGAAAGTGTAATGTAAATGTTCTTCAAACATAGTTTTATATCTTCAAAACTACATATTTCGTACAAAATTTCTTATTTCCCCATTCTTCGTCTCCTCGGATCTTGAGGACTCCTTCTCTCCTCAAAATTTCTCCCTTCCTTAGAATTTTTTCTTTCTCACTAACTCTCCTCCATTCAAGTTTAAACTACTTATCTCTTTTTATGAACCCTAACCACCTTCCTTAAGGTTTACAACCCATATAATGCCAAAAAATAGGTTCTTTTACATAATTTTAAACATTTTATAGCTCATACTCCACCCTAGGACTTTTAACAACATGCCTAGAGATCTATCAATCACCCTTACATGCATTAGATCCTCCTTTAAACTCCTTGCTAAGACATATTTGGCTCCTTTACATGCTTAGAGATTCAAATCCCATTTTTGAGGGAAAACATAATATGAAGAAAATTCAAATTTTCTAGACCCCTTATCAACTTGGAATGACTCATATGATTCACCAAGACCTCTTAAAACATCTCAACAACTCTAAAACATGACAAGAAGGATAATTTTCCTCTTTGATACTTCTCTCTCTCTGATTCTCCTTCATCACACATCACATCATCTACTTCAGGTTGTTGATGTCATTCTTGGTGTACTTTTTTTTACTTGTATCACCTCATTCAACAGATCAAAAGTCTCCTTGGAGCTATTCTAATGCATACAATGTTAGTTTGTCTTCTTCAATGATAAAGTAGTATATTCATAGCACCTGTGCATATTTGATTTCTTCACCATTATTTTCACTTGCACTTCATGCATATTATTTAGTGATGGTTTCCATCCCATTTAATGCAGTCTTCATAGGTACTTAGTCTGGTTTTTTGAGAGACTTTGTTTTGTACTTCAGTTTTTCGAAGTTATACTTATTGTACATGGGAACCTTGTTAGGACAAGTTCTTGAGACCCATTTCTTTTTACTTTTGACTTCCCTAAGAATAAATTAAGGGAGAGTGTTGGTGGAATATTTTTATCTATGCACATTTTTAATTTAATTTTACTTAGTTTACTTAGCTTTATTTAAGATTTGTTGACTTGGTCTAATTTGTAAACCTCCTAGCCTTAGATTAGGATAAATGACAGTCATAGCTTGATCACTTATCTCATGTCTATATCTTCATGTGGAGTTTGTTGCACATATGTCTATCATATAGTCAAAAGTAATGTTGGACTACAACTCTTGATTTTGATATATATAGATCACTTCTACTTGTAAGTCAAAAGAAACTTGTTGATATCAATTTCATTCGGGTGAGTTATTAGTAGTAATGTGTTTATATTATTGTTTATCAGTTGTAGCAACTTCTACCATTTTTGGAGTGATTCCAAATTGAGGAGATTCTTAGGTGTCACCTATTATTTTAGAAATGTGCTTCATTATAGATATTGTGTTGTACTACATTAGATGACTACACTACTTATTTCTAAATATTGAATTTCATGCTCCATGCTTACTTATTATGCCTATGATCTATACTAATTTATCACGTATATTTCTATATACACAAATCACATTATTGTAGGCCATGGGCTTATGTATATACTTCATGACTTATTTACTCTAATGCATGTTTTTCTAACACATGTATTTATCACATACTTTTTTGGAACACATTATCTGACACATGATTGTTTGACATTGCAATGTAAAAATTAGTGTTTAATATAATTAAGTTAAATTATTTTGTGTAAAGATGAAATAAGATCAAAGTACATTAAATAATAGTAAGAACACAAATCCTAAGCCATTTTCACATAAAATATGGAAATTTTGTGGCATACGTGAAATAATTAATGAAAGTAAAAGTTAGGGTTGGAGAGGAATTCACTAATTTCATACTGAGACAGAGTTACAATGATTTGAGAGTGTGGAGGAAGGATGTACATAACATTGAAAAGTTATCTTAAAAATATATAACTGTGAGTTTGAGTCCAAGATGAAGTGATAAAGTCACATATTATAGATAAAGTCACCCAAGCAACTTTTTCCAAGATGTACTGTTTTTTTACTCTATAGGGTTTGATTGTATCTTTCCTCTAACACTATGTTATTTTGCATATTTAGCTCCATCTTACGTGATTGAAATTCCATGATTGTAGTTATGGAGTATATTAGGACTTCTTATTTCACTTGGGGGCCTAAAAAGGGGTTATTTCAATCGGGTTGAGTTGCCCTTGCAACACCTACATAGTGATACTTAAAGAGGCGTGAAACCTTCATAGTTCACCACCTTACGTATGTGTGCAAGATGTATATTAGAATCTATTTTAGCATTTAAGACCCCAATGGAACCTTAAGACTTAATAATGGTCTTAGGTGTGATGTAGGTTTATAAAATGACCTAAGGAATCTATGTAAGATGTATGCAAACTTAGATCTAGATAATATAATTGAGAGATCAATTTAATAATTATGTGTTTTGTTATAATCTCTTAGGATGTCTGAAAAGATGTAAGATATGAGGCCCTTAATATGGGTTATGTGAAGGTACTTTATAAGTGATTATTGTGATAATATTTCTTGCTCAAATGACACCATATTGACTTGGGTAACTTTTGAAACTTAAAAATTGACTTTGTACACACATAAATCTAGAAACTTATCCTTTATAAATTGACAAGTTTATATTTGTTATTATAATGCGATTTACAATGAAATTATAATTCTAATTGACATATCCTTCTCTCTCCCACACGAGTACTTAACTTTACACACTACTTTGTCATTCAATCACTCAATTAAATTCATCCAATGTAGTATATCACTCATAATCTTAGCTAAACATCACTAGTTACCTATATGAAATCGTATAGAATAAGATTAGTCCATACTACAGTATGGTCTAACCTATACATCCATGTATCTTGCCTTCTAATTGATATTTTTAATTTAAATATCCTTTAGGCAGCTTTTTCTTATCATATAGGTAATCCTTAATGTGATACCTAGCCTACAAAATACTATATAAACAAGTTTTAATTCAATTAAAAACTCACATGGAATTATCAAGAGCATATATTGCAAGTTACATTCCTAAATCACTCAAGGATCTCCTAAATCTTCCTAAAGTATTATTACATATCTTTGAGATATAACCACACATATTTAAAGCACTCAAACCAAGCTCAAGATTCTATCTTCATACATTACCAAGCCTCTAAATATCCTAAAGCCAAGTCATAGCAATAACAAGTCACACAAAGCATTGCCAAAGGTCTCAAGGTACAAAGGAAATCATTTAGCATTTGAAGCACATTAGACAATATCACTACCATGTAAGGTACATTCTATTATTTCTATAGTTATACTCATTAATCATTGTGTTAAGATACATTAGGGAATGTTAGGGAGTTGACTTATATTTGCATACATTTTTTCACCTACACTAGGATAACTACATGGAGTTTTCTACCACTTACGAGGGGATGTAGTGTAACACATGGATTAGTTTTGTAGGGGTTGAATACTAGGTGTATTCCAACTCCACCCATACATGGAATTATCATTTTTTATGTAATTGTGTCCATGAAGTGCTAGTGCAAGTATTTTAAGGTCTTTTTCCATTGCATGTCATTATAAGGTTTCAAATAGTTGTGATTCCTAGCAACATACATCAAAGAATATCTCCAGGCCATCAAAAAGTAGTAGAAATTATAGAGCCTTAGCACCTACCAATTTATGATTGTGCATCCTAGGACTAAACCATATTATGCCCCAATAAAATTTATACGTTTCTATATAGGATTAATTTGTATTTCTAATTCCAAATACGAAGCATTTCCAAATTGTGTCATGTATACACACACACACACTACACACATAGATCACTTTTGTACCTCTCATATTAGATAATTACTCATCCCTTTGTATCATCACTTACTATATTAATAGTTATATTATGAGTTATGTGGTTAATGTGGATTAATTAATTCAAAATATTCCATTTGTAACATTCTTAAACCCATTGATAGACAAGGAAAGAACTCGTGTAAAACAATTATTAATTTTATTTAGGGTGTAAACATTAGTGAACTTGATCCTTGATCGAATCTCCCACCTTTCTTCAAACCCTAACTGTCATAGGGTTTCATTTTCAACTTTTTCTATACTTTCATCGCATTCCCTTTAGGCATAATAATTTGTTTAGTCATCAACCCATCAAGCATACTGATATTTCTCCTCTTACTCTAAAGTGATGAGTGCCTATGGATTTTTCCTCACTTCATGTGCATGGCCTCCCTTTTATGTTTGATCATGATGGTCATGACTTGCCTTTAAACAACCTTGAAACACATAGTGAGCACCATACTATTTTTTATGATGATGAAGGTAATGATGTGGACCATGATCAAGTTGATTTTTGTTCCAATTTTCACTCACATCCTCATGATAAACATCAACATATTAAGCATAATACCTAAATCCTTCTTGCTTCCAAGATTTCTTGTGATCAACCATCAAATGAGAGGTCTCTTTTTGGGACGCATCCCCCACATCTTCCATTATGGATACATCTACTATTTCTACTTCCATAGTACATATATCTTTTTGGGAAACTAATTTCCCCCTCACAATGATACATCTATGTCCATTCATATGTCTACCACTATTCCCAAATCTATTATATACAATCATAATGGTTACCGTCCCTATTATTCTAATATGAAAGCTATTGAAGACCTTGTTCATAGCTTGTAAGCTCAAATATTACAATTACAACAAGGTGCCTCTACCTTTCTAGTGTCATGGATTCTACTCAGTTGCTTCACAACACATGTTTACCTAAAGTGGCTTCTTTTCCTTTTCCTATGGGGTTTAATCAACTAGGTTCATGTACCATGTGTTATTTAATCATCTACAATGACACATGAGTAAATGACGTATGTCAAGGAGATATACATTCAAAACTCACAATAGAGAGAATGTAGTAAACTATTGTATATACTCATAAAAGTTATAGAAATAGAGGATTTTATTATGAAACTTAAATAAGATCACAACCCAATATATAAAAAAATTGAAATGGAAGGAAGTATGTAACAAGATGATTTCATCTTGTCTAGCCAAAAAAAGTCCCCAACTAAAGGGAACATCCTCTTGATAGAGAAAAATAAAAAAATCTTTATGGGTCATTAAGTAACTGATTGCATGCATAAAAATACAATAGGTTTTTCGAAACACACACCCAAAAATATTCTACAAACAGTGAAACGCTAATTTTTATAATTTAGGAAGAATTAAAAACATGCAAAAAAGATAAACCTAAAGAATGAATTTTTTTTTTTTTGGTAAACCCTTGGTAAAATGAAGAATACAAATCAACAAGAAGAACACCAGAGGAGCCAACAGGTAAAATACAGGAAAATGAAAAATATATGAACAAATAGTGAGAACAAAAAGGAATATTACGTGAGTATAAGAAGGAAAGATATGATATACTCATAGAACTATAGACCAACTTTATTGAGTGGGTTACATAAAGAAAAACATAAAAAGAGGACAAAATTACAACAAGTTAGTGGTTGAAGTATTCTAAATAATCGTATGAGTGTGAAATGGAAAAATGCGTTCCTCTCATAATCAATATCAGAAAATAAAATTTCATAATTAAATATATTACTCAAGAGATTAAGAAACTAGCTTCAGGTAAGGCCACACACATTAAAAATTGCAAGAAAAACATATTAAATGGGGAGTTAAAATTTTAACACCTTACACAAAAGAAATATTCAACAGTGTCATCCAAAATGGCTTCCCGACACAGTGGAAAACTATCCCAACCACATATTTATTTCAAAGAGAATATATTAACATTCCTTTAAACTATTGAACCATTATGGTCAATCACCTCCTTACAAATATTTTGGGAGGATTGATAGAACATACGATTTAAAATTAGGCTAAGGAAAAATGAAAGATGGAAAAGGGGCAAACAAGTTTTAGAAAAAAACATTCATTAATGGATCACAGTGTCACATTCATACTTAGTTGAAAAGGTCGGGGATAAAAAAAAGGTGAAATCCATTATTATTTCCTAAATTTCTAGAAGGCATTTGACATTGTTATGAGGAGAAAACTATGGAATATAATAGAGGAATTAAGAGTTCCAAAATGCTACAAGGAAACAAATAACATAGTATTAAGGACAAAATCAAAGCACATGTCGGGTTATGTGATTATTTTGGGAGTTGCATAAGAGTCTGAAATGTTTTCCTATATCACATTCTCTATTTGGGCTATATATCAACAAGTTAGAATAATGGGTTGAAAAATATGGAGGTGAATGGGGTCACTTGGAAAAATGTGTGGTGAAACTACTACTATATGAAGATGATATAATTCTAATTGCATAAATAACCAAATACTTGAGAGCACTTATAGGTCCTAGAAATATTTTGTAAAAAGGTTGGGATGCAAGTTAACAAAAACAAAACTAAGATAATGATCTTATCCCTAAAAATAAAAAATGAGAGTATCAACAACCAATTTGAAGGATATCCTCTTGAAGCGTATATGATACAAGTATTTGGGTATATATTTTCACAACAAACTTAGTTGTGATAGATGTAAAATTAAATAATATAAGGTGGATAGAAAGCTCTTTATGTAATACAAAATGGATACTAGAATGCAGAGCTATGGGATTGGATGACCACCAAGGTTCTATTTGGTTTACTTGTAACTCCATTAGTATTATGTGTGTATAGATACATGCATTTCCTAAAGGAAGTTGTCATTACTAGGTTATTATGTTACTTTAAAAAATAAAAAAATAATGGAGACCAATTAGTGGCCCAGGACTACAAGGGAAGAATGTGAGAGAAAAAAAAAGGATGAGTATATGGGATCTTAGTTTAAATCAATGCTCAAACCTTGGAAAGTAAATAAAAAACTATTTGAATGAAAGGTTTAAAATAGATATTTGGAGAAAGAAAACAAGAGGGAAGCAACAACACTATCTGATAAAATTAAATCCAACACATGAACATTGCAAAAAGGAACACATCTTTTATATAGCTAAATAAATACCTATAGGAATTCAGAAATCAATATTTGGTATTTATCGCATCCCATAACTCATTGTGCACTAAATTGAATAATTCATACACATCCCTTGCTCAATTAGAACTATAACAATAAGGTCACACTTGTTATAAATCTTCAACCAGTCAAAATCTCATTCTCATAATATAAAATGCATTTCCAAACATTTGACCACCATCTCCAAATGGAATTTTACATTTGCACTATTCTTGGATGAAGCTAGCCATGATAAGAATATTCATTTTGTCAATTTTTTCCTGAGCCACAAATTCATCCTCCAAAGCTCTAATGGCCACATTTTCAAATGCACACGTTAGCCTAGTTGGTCATGTGTCTTTTGAGTGGGAAACATTGTTACAATAGTGACTAATAAAATCACATTCATTTAACCCATTATAAGGGCCTCACACCTCGCATATTTTGGATACCTATGAGATCATAAAAAATCACACAATTTCTATATCATTTTCTCAAGCATATTCAGTCAACTTTAAGTCTACACACATTTCACAAGTCCGCCCTAGGCCATTTGCAAAGTTACGTCTTACAAACCAAAGATCATTGTTGAGTGTTGGAGGTCCTATTAGGGTCTTCATTCGCAAACACATTGCGATATACATCTTACACACATAAATCCGGTGGGGAACTACTAGATTTTTATGCCTCTTTAGAGTATTGGTACGTAAGTATGGTGGGTACCATTCAACCCAAAAGTGTTAACCCATTTTAAGTCCCAAAGAAAAGAAGAAGAAGACCTAATTAGTTGCAAATATGCGATTGTGGAATTTCAACCACAGAATATAAAGGTATAAACATAAAGAAACGTAGTTCCAAAAGAAAGATCCGTAGAGAAAAAAATGTCCAAATAAATAAAGACACTTGAGTGACTTTTTTTAGGACACTTGACTTCATCCTACTTGCATAATTACACTCCCATATTTTCAAGACAAATTAATGATAACTTACACATCCTTTTTATACAATATTGTATCATTTTCATTGCATCTTAGTTTGAAATTGGTGCAATTCTCTTTAGCCCTGGTTTTAAAATTATTTATCGGGTCATTTATACCAGTGTAATTTACCATATTTTATTTATATATGAGGTTAGATTTCAATGTTTGTTGTTATTGCAATATGATCTTATCTCATTGTAATAAAATTGTTTAATGATTTAACTAGAATTAAAATTAATTTTAACATTATATTTTGGTGAACTCTACATGAAATAGTTAATATGTTACTTGGATTCCCTTAGATTTAAGACATGTGCATTATTCCCTCGACAACA
Organism: Taxus chinensis; assembly: GCA_019776745.2. Taxonomy (NCBI): domain Eukaryota; kingdom Viridiplantae; phylum Streptophyta; class Pinopsida; order Cupressales; family Taxaceae; genus Taxus; species Taxus chinensis. The sequence continues at coordinate 145,558,151 of CM034147.1, read as the reverse complement.
CATTAATGCTTGAAGCCCACACACAACAACATGTTAGTGACTATTCCTAGCATACCATAAGGGTAACATATTCTCTCTACTATGAAACCTCTTTGATGTCTATGACAAAAAAGTGAATCCTCACACCAAGACACCACCATTACAACATACTATACCAAGTATCGATCATTTACCTTGACACATCTCAAGCCCCTCTATAGAGCATCAACATCGGTACATTTTGATTCCTACTCATCCTTCTACATGTTTTGTGCTATCTAGTTATGTGTGAAACACAATCACTTGACACAATTTGTGTGGACATGACTCTCACAATACATTGATGCACTCTCTTTCACACCAAGAGCATATAGTTACTACAGTTACCAATGACCCACGTATAGATTCACATTAAACCATCGAGGGTGATGACAACCAATATCACACACTGTATGATTTGGTCATCAATTTAGGAGAGCATTACCCATCATCAAGCATGACTTATTCACACTTTCCATGACATGGTATAGGTTATCAAATTGGTATGATTATTTTTTATCTTCTTACAACTATCACGCTTTGTGTACACACATAATAAAAATTCATGTCCTAATAATGTAACACATTCTCACAAGTCTGATATGATTGTTGAAGGAGCAATTTACCCAGGATCCCATCATTACTCGATGATACAAAACATTTTTACATGTCTAATGTGATTTTTAAGGGAGAAATACTTACCAAAGACCCCACATCACCTTCTGCGCTATTTCTAGCCACTACCCAGGGCCATTAGTCTTGCATTTAAATTTCACACATCGTATTCTAAAAACACAAAAACAATACAACTTTACAAAAACACTAAATCAATACCTATATGTGACATATACAATTATTTTCTAGCTCTGAGCCTTTTTATCATTTAGATTCAACACTCTACACTACTTTAGTACTTACACTTCATATAAACAATAAGCAGTTAAAAACCATGGGCATTATACACATTACCACCATAGGGGAATATCCATGTTGGGGTGACATATCACATATTGAGACCACTTCAATCACATCTTTAACATCTCATGGCTCCTTAGAAAATTTTTACATGCCTACACTAGGGGTATCTACACTTACTTTATCATGATCACATTTCTATACACTAGTCCATTATATACACCATATTGATCTACTACTTGCAACACCTGTTATACCTTGCTTTTATATAATAATCACATTACTTGATTCTAGACACCAACTTGACTATTACATGAATACTCACTTTGTTACTTTTTCTAGTTCACTACTATTGGCCTTGGGATCCTATCTTGGCTATCCTTTCTTGTTCACACACTACAATACTTAATTTACACCATTATTTTATCACTCTACACTACTTGATTGCTCACAACACTACTTGCTTACACAATTGATTTCTCACATGACATTACTTGCTTATAAGATTGATTTCTCACATGATACTACTTACTTACATGATTGATTTCTCACATGACACTAATTTCTTACACGATTTATTTCTCACATTATACTACTTGCTTACACAGTTGATTTCTCGCATTACACTACTTGCTTACACAATTGATTGCTCACATTATATTGATTACATGCATCATTATTTGAGTTATGACATTGTTTGACTAGAATGCTCTATGCACTTGCATGTTGTATTCCTTGACTACTTTAGGAAATTGATTGCTTTGATTGCTTTGTATGTTTGTGTGTTTCTTGCTACATGTTGTGTCACATTGATTGAATTTATTGCTTCATGCATCTTTGTGTTGTATTCCATTGAATGATGTATGACATTGTTTGACATTGGCTTCTCCATGTACTTGTGTGATTAGTATTCAATTCTATTTGCCTTATTTTATATAAACACTTGTTTGAGTTATGATACTATTTTCTCTGGCTATTATGTGCAATTATATGTTATCTATTTTGTTTTCTCTTATTTGTATGTTGTATACCATTTTTGTTTTATATACTTGTGTGCTCTGTGTTGTGTTTACTTGGTACACTTGTATGTTCCATGTTATGTTTTATTGTGTACATGGATGTCTATGCATGATTTCTATTATTTGTTTTCTTTAAGCTCATCTATATTGGGGACATATTATGCCACCTAGTTCCTATGATATATCGTTTTTTGTCCCTGGAATGGAACAAACATACTATAAAACGTTAATTACTACATCTTTTATTGGATCACACATCTTATGCAAATTTTCTTTCTTTCTTGGGTTATTTCCATTAGACACACATTTTTATAACATACTTAGCTTACAACATACATTGCCTTGTTATACACTACATTTTGTATACAAGTTATAAACAATCTTTCTTGAAACACATTGTTTGATTACATTTATAGCTCTAGACCATTCATTTGATTAACACTATGATTATTGTTTATTGACATAGTTCCTTACACATTTATTTTAAACATATTTACTAATAGATAACTGGTTATTACACATTACTATATAAACATATTATTTATGACATTTCATATTACACATTTCTTCATGAACAACTATTATTATATTACAAAATTATGACATTGTTTATCACACACCACTATGCACACACATTGGTTTTTTATTTGATTGTTTACAACGTAATGTGTTATCACTTCCTTATTACACACTTGCTAGCTATTATTGCTTGTTGCATGCTTGTTCTTGCACACATAAAGTAACATCTAACACTACTAACATGAGTCAAGTTTGTCATGTTTTGTCAGTCATTTCTGATGTAGAGAAAAATTGCTATTATGCATATATCCAACTTACAAGAGGTTATAAACCACAACTTAACTCCATCTCTACAAAGAGGATCCACCATAAGCCTATAATGGCTCAAAACTTGTAAATTGAAAATTTGACACTTACAAGGGTCCGATCATCACCCCACTTTGACTATTTCCTTCATTCACTCCAATTGATCTCATAAATTCACCCCCAAGTCATGTAAATTAACTTGCAATTCACCTTCCTTGATTAGCATTCAACCTTTCCCTTTACTAGTTCCTTGAAAAAGCATGTACCTTGTGTTTTAGGCCTTACTGAGTATTTTTAAGGCTTATCCCCAATTACACCACTCACAAAATTTTTAGATCCATCATAAAATTCATTCAAGGCAATAAAAAAGCTCTCATTTATCCCCTTTTTCAAAACTACCCTCTATCCCCTTAAGACAAGGTATTTTGCTTCACTCATGCAAATAGGTTTCTCAAGATACCCACAAATAACCATCAACTACCCCAATTTTCCTTCATCACCCCTTGTAAAATATCAGGACCTAACTCCTTGCACAACTCTCTCTACCTCACTTTTAGCATTTTAGTTCTCAAAGCCTCAACTAGATCTGGCCCAACCTACTATCATGCATACATTCACCACCCTAAGGTTTCAATTCTCATGATATACATTTATGAGGACCAATTTTGGAATTTAATATTCATGGGAAATTTCAAGTTTCATCTCAAGAGGAAAATACCACTTCCTTTGTAATCGACATTGTTAAATTACCCCTTTGACTGTGTTTGTCTATCTTCTTCCAAACTGTCAGAGAAATATCTAAGAATAACCCTTATTTCTTCAAATTTATTTCATAACCCCATTCTTAGGTCCCTTGGCATCATGTATTAAGAGTTGGTTAGGTTTCTCAAAAGGCAAACCCTAGCTCTATCTCAACTATGTAACACCAAGTAGCCCGATAAGGGTTATTTGGCTATAAAACCCTAAGAACTTCGATTCAAGGTTTACATATTGTCCTAGAAGTTTATTCCAATGACCTCTACCAGGTTTCCTTACCATCAAAGTGATAAGAGCATGTGAAATCCTTTTTCATGCAATCTTTTCATTGTCCTGCTGTAGATTCACAGTCTTAACAAGCTTCTAGTGCATTTCTCCTTAGCACAAGGAAATGGTAATTTGATAGAAGGATGCCATCAATAATTCCTAAATCCATTTAACTATGGGTAAAAATGTCCATCACACATTTCAAGAGCACGTTTATTACTTAGTTCCCACATTCATAACACATATAACAACTATGCACAGTCAACATCGTGTTCATTAACTTAATCCTTTCGAATGTAACACATCCTTGGGAAGATTCAATCATGACTATATTATATTCTACATGATATTTCCATTGTCAATCAACTTTAAGAACATAGTTATTATCATTTGAAACTAACCATGTAAATTTCTCAAACCTACATCAAACTCCTCTCTATGACAGAGCATGCACAAGTTCAAGATTTTCACACCTAAGTACTTAGTCAAATTACTTACATTCTAAGATTCCACTGAGATGAATGAGAATATAAGAGTGCTCAACAAGAAGATGTAGTCAACTTAATAATTTTGTAAGAAAACATCATATTGAGAACATTACCAGAGTTATTCATTACTTCATCCTTGCATTACATACAAAATTGGATGTTTCTCCCTTTCTTTCATTCCTTCCTTCATCCTCTACTACAAGGAATGAGTTTCCTAACTCTCTAACTACTCTCCTATATTTGAATATCTATCATGCATGCCACCTATTACCTAATTCATAACTCCCATTTTAAAATGTAACTTCTCACTAGGTGCTCATCATTACATTTTGGTAGTTTACACTATCTTAACACACTTCATAACTCATGTTTCCACCTAAAGACCTATTACACAACTCACCACCTAACTAGAAACTTTCAAAACTTTAATAAAACCCTAATAATATTGATCAAATATAGCAGCACCTATTATAAACTCAACTACCCACTTGACAAGCTTAGAGTCCACCTTTACAAGTCTGATATTTGAATTCATTTTTGGAGGGAAACTAGATTTTGAGATTTTAAACTCTCTCTCACACTCCTAGAATGCTCCCATTGACCATATAACTAGAAAAATTTGTTTTGAATGGCTCCTGAATGATGCTTCTACATCAATGTCTCTTTATGATGGGCTTGTCATGTCATGTTGTATCATGTTGTGTCTAAGGTCATTATAATCCTTTAGGTGTTGAGTCATGTTTTATTATCTTGCTGATTTTTTTGAGAACATTTTCATGATATGTTTCACTCTTTTGATGATGCGTACATATTAATGAGATTACACTGCTATTATCTTACAACCTATATATTACTTGTGATTGATTTAAAAATCCATCATGAATGTTTTCATGAAATTTTTAATCCTATGATCATACACATTGTTGGACATCACATTGCATTATCTCTTGAATGCTAAACAATACTTGTGTTAACAAATGATTTTATCTTAGGACATATAAATATTTTACTATGCTAGTTGATACACTAATTTTGTTTATATCATTGATCATGTTGCTACTACAATTTTACACAACTAACACTTTTTCTTTTGAGATAAACTATCATTTGCAACATATCTTATCTCAAAAGGGGGCATATTATGGGGGTTTTAACACATATATGCATATTTTAGATATAGTGCTTCAAATGAAACCTTATGATGATATGCACACCATTATTACATCATGACATCTACATACCTATTACATCACAATATTTACACATGAATTCACTAAATAGGCCCAATTTTTACGAATGATTACATGTATGCTTCACTTAGAAAGCCTAATTATTATATATGGTTTACATGGCTTCACTCAACAAACCCAAATGCTACAAATGGTTTACATGTTACTTTTTCCTCACATACAACACTATGGGAAAATAGGTGTACGCATTTCATGCATTTTAACTTTTTCAATTTAATCTTCCCTCACATTTAACACCAGGGGAAAAGAGGTGTACATGTTTCATGCTCTTACTTTTCAGTTGTTATTTATTGATTTTGTATCAGTATCTTAATTGGACTTTAATACAATTTTTTGCATGTGGAAAACATGCTCACATGTATGAATATATACATGAAGGGGAAAGGAACATGAATTCCAATATCGCTTGGGCCTTGTACTTATGGGAGGTTTGCATTTCATTCATTTTATTTTAATTAAGAATTTTTCAATTACTAGATTAAAATCGGGGCAAATGTAGTTACCTAAATCTAGACCTATTGGAACATGACAAGTATTCCTTGGCATTCATCTCAACCCATAATTCATTATGCACTAAATTGACTACTTCCTACACATCCCTTTCTCAGTTAACACTACACCCTCTAGGTCACTCTTATTATCCATCCTCAACCTATCAAGAGCTCGTTCTAGGAATATAAAACAAAAATTTAAACATTTGACCACCATCTTCAACTAATAGTTTACATTTTATATTGTACCTGGATGAAGTCAGTCATGAAAAAGAAATTCATTTGGTCAACTTTGATATGAGCTGACAACTTCATCCTCCAAAGATCTAATGGTCATATTTTTAAATGCACAAGTTAGCCTTATTGATCATGTGTCATTTGAATGGAAAATATTTTCACAATAGTCACCTATAAAAACACATTCACTTAACCCATTTTAGGGCCTCACACCCCACATATCACGTCTACCTAGGAGATCACAATAATGCACCCAATTGCTACATCAATGTCTCAAGCATATTTGATTAGCTCTAAGTCTACACACATCTTACAAGACTGCCCCAAGCCATTTGAAAAGTTACATCTTACAAACCAAATATCATTAATGAGTTTCATAGGTCCTAATAGGTTATTCACTACCAAACACAATGTGTTATACATCTTGCACACATACATCAAGTGAGAACTTTGATGTTTGATGCCTCTTCAAATTATTGGTATGTAGACATGGTGGGTGTCACTAAACTGAAAAGTGCTAATGTCTTTTTAGGTCTGCAAGTAAACTAGATGAAGAAATCCTAATAAATTTCACAACTACGATATTGATATTTGAACCATAGACGATGGAATTACAAACACACAGGAACATAGTGTCAAAGGAAAGATTCATATCATATGCATAAATGATAAAGCCCTCAAAATAGGATAATGTCATTTGAGTGAATTTAAATGGGACATGTGCCTTTGACCTACTTATAGAATTACACTCCCATTTTTTTAGGAAAACTTGATGAAAATGATCACATCCTTCATGCATAATATCAGATCGTTGTCATCAAATCTCAATCTAAAGTTGGTGCAATTCTCTCTAACCCTAGTTTTTACATTGTTAGTTAACTCCTATGTGCTAGTGTAATTTATTATATTTTATTTAGACATGAATTATTATATGAATTTGTGTTGTTATTTACTATAATATGATCATAACTCATTATTGCATAGTTATTTAATTATGTAATTAGAATAAAACCTAAATTTAGCATTACTTAATGGTTAAAATCTAGTGGAGGGAGAAGATTTTTCTAACTCGATTAAGGACTATATGTCGCAAACTCATATATGAGACAAGTCGATGGATTAACCATGAGTAAGAATGGGATATAATATGTGTTTTTCTACACCATAATGATTATAGAAATAAAGAAAAAATTCATCCTTGAATGTCCAATTTATAAGGGAATTATAGTCAAGTACATAAAAAAACTATGAATTGGCTCCATGTTAGAACTAGTTGAAAAGAGTAGGATTAAAATTATTAGCCACACTAATAACTCAAATCAACAAAGGAAAGAATACCCTTGTCAAACAAACAACTTAACTCACAATATTATCATTATGTTGGAGGAGTGCTCCTTTAAGGAAGCCCCCACCAAAAAAACATCATTTTATCGATAAAAGGTTTCTAGAAACATTTTCTTGGATGAAGTTTTTGGTGATATTTATCACAATGTCATTTTTGGGAGCATCAACAAAAACTTATGACATTAGAAAGTCAAGAAGAATAAGTTTATAACTAAAACAAATTAGAAAAATTGGAGGGATTTAATGCCAATATTTTTGAAAATATATCTTTTTTCATGCTCGAAGTCATTCTCCACCGACTCTACCATAGTTTGCACAAAGTAATGGTTGATAGGTTTTGTATTATATTAGGTAAACATTTGTATGATTGTTATTTTGTAAATCATTGTCCATGTATATTTTATGGGTTTTCAATTATTCGAAGAGTTAAGTTTATGTTTTAGTGTGCCAAATTAATGTCCATTTTTAGGATATAAAAGAGTTAAAGTTGCATTATGTGACTTTAACTTATAATTATTTACTATTTTAGTTTGTTATATGATACTAGCAATCACACTCAAATTGTGCAATGAAGACATTGAAGGGGATGCGATGAAAAGGTTAAATTTGAGGGAGGGAAACATTTCAAGAGGAAGACAGGTGATGAAGAATTTTTATGAGGGAGGAGAAGTGCACGGTTGATGATAATGTTATTGGGAACTAACACAAAACTCTTCTTTGTTATGATCAAACACATATGAATCACATGTCAATTTCGTTAATTACCTGAAAGAGAATGGGGGTGTGGTGCATAGGTCATTAAAGAACATACTATGGAGTTATCCTAAATAAAAACAAGGTGTGGTCAATCAATATTACCTATGTCAACAGAGGAAAATGCTAATCATTCATTAAGTGGTATTCATTAGTGTATTGCATGGAGGGGTGGGCCTATTGGTCCTAATGTAGAGTATCTTTTTCCACTGCCCATGGATAAGGAAATTTTCATTTGTTCAAACTCTGAACTCTACATATGTTATATGATTTTTTTAGGGTTCCTTGTGTTATTGATCTAAATGCATGGATGTCAATCAAGGACAATTTGAAGAGATGTTAGACCATATGTTGATGTATGGGGACACATGTAGTTGACATGATATAACTATTTGGAGATTCGATAAATGTAATGGTTAACCACCACACCACATGCAAATATAAAAAATGGCGAGTAAAGGGAAAACATAAATTTGGGTGATCCCATCAATGGTGTGCACACTACAAAACTGCGAGATGTGAGTAAGTTTGAATCATAATGTACTAAATATGAGATCCATGATGCAATATTGTTAGGGAAATGAGGGATAAGATATGCAGAACAATCCCTCACAAAATCGCAACAATATGAATTAATATACAGAAAATATTACATATCTGATATAAAAGTGCATAATAAAATAACACAACACAAAGAGACATTATTTAACGTGGTTCGCCCAATGTGGGCTACGTCCACAAAGAACTTGCTCAGATTTATTACAATCCACCGCTCTCTCAATACAATACCTAGATCTGTTTTGGAGCTATGCTCAACAAAACTCTCCTGAATTCACACATGAATTCACACGCCTCTTCAATGTCATACATAGATATGTTTTGGAGCTATGCTCAACAAAACTCTCTAGAATTCACATCTGAATGAATTATAGAATTCACTCCTCAAAATGAATTTCAGAATTCACTCCACCAAATGAATTACATCTCAATATGAATTACAATATCTCCTACATCAAAGATATATATATATATATATAATAAATTGTTTTACATCTAATATAAACATATCTATGTGTTTTTCTTAGTTATATTTTGATGTATTTATTTGTTATTTTTTTGGCAATTAGAGAAGTAGTTTTACACATAAAACCATGGACCAAAACCATGGGCTAAAACCATGAATAGTAAACTGGTGAATAGTAAATCAATTAATAGTAACACCATGAATAGTAACACTGTGAATAGTAAACTGGTGAAAAGTAACCATGAGTAGTAAACTGTGAATAGTAAACTATTTTTCTCATGTATAGTCTTCAACTCTTCCACATATGAAAATAGGCTCCAAAACCCAACAATCTCCCACTTGGAGACTAGTTTTCCTTTGAGTAAGCTTCTCAACCCTTCACTAGTTTCTGTGAAGACCAACCAAAGCTGAACAAAACTTCAGTTTTTCCCTTGTGACCACCAATACAACAAGTCATCATGACTAACACACCTGCAAGATCTCCCACTCAAACCAAAATATTTGAGCCTCAATCACATCCGTAGCCATACCTTTAAAACCAACCATGTTCTCCATCCATCTATCAATGTCTCCATGCAACCACCAATGCAACTGACCAAGACAAGTCAATCTGGTATATGCAAAAACAAAACAAGATCCTGGGCAAAGAAAAACCCCGAATGAGTTCTACATGCAATAGTGGGTGATCAATCCACAAACACCTACATAACTCAAAGAAATCCAACACTGCAATCTGCAAATCCAACCCTGCATAAACAACTAGCATGTCCAAGACAATCATCTGATAGATAACATACCTATCAAGGAGTAACATAGTAACAAGAGGAAATACAAAACATCCCCTACTCATGCTCATGGCTCTAAACTATGCTCATAGGAATCCATGTGCAAATCAAAACATCTGCATCATCATAGAATCACAAAAATGAATCTATCCACATGTACAAAATCACCATGTCCATCCATCCATATAACCAGGCTCTCCAAAAGCTCCAAGTTTTTCACTGATTTGCTCCAAAGCCGAATATGAATCCTGTGCTCATCAATTTCAATAAAAAATAACCATGCTAAACCATGTAACTAATACCAAGTGAAAATACCATACAAACATGTCATCAACATACTACACAAACCAACCAAGATGAAAGCAAAACAAGGGCACAATCTAAAAATGGTAAATAAACATTGCTGTAAAAACTGTGACCAAACTGACCATGGTTTCCTAACCAACCCCGGTCACTACCTGACCGACCACAGTTACCAAATGACTGACCACGTTAATCCTAACTGACACCAATCTTTATAACTAGCAGATTTTCTCATTTTCACCCTTCAAACTCTGAAAATTTCTCTTCATCTTCACCCAGCTAAATCTAACCATCAACTGTAATCCCTATAGGAATATCCATGCACCAAAAAATAAACCAGAAGTGACATCACAAAGCAATAAACTCAATATACATGCAAATCTGTGACTGCCCTCCAAAACCAACTTGTGCCTCTACCACTCTGAATAGTAGCAATCTCCTCTCACTCTGCATGTGCATCATGTATCCAATCCTGCAATGCCAACAACCATGGCTTGCTCCCACTAAACATGAAATTCCCTGCACTGCCTCTAACACCAAGCTCAAAAGCTAATATGTCAGTGAGAAATAAAACTAGATGAAAGAAAATATAAAATGATTCCCTTCTTATCAAAGAATACTTCTACATCACAGAAGTTTGGACTTCTTGTGAAGTAGGTGAATCAACTTCTTTTCATCCTGTGTACTCAACATCTTTCATTATTTGCAACTATGTCTAACCATGACTTTTCATTAAGGATCTCATCCTTAGACTAGATATCCTTGTCCTCAAGATTCCATACAACTGGGAAATAAAAGTCAAACAACACCCAAAACATGATGTAAATCTGTGCACACTATCCAAACATAATATCAGTTGCTCCAAACGAAAGAAATAAAACATGAACCATATAGAAATACCTAACTCAAAGTCTCAATGGACTAATCAAGCCAACGCCGTCCTCATTCTGATCCAAACCATTGAAGTGATCAACATTGTTTCTGCCTGTACACACTGTGCAAGAAACCATGATCCTCCAAAATAGGACACATGAACCAACCATGCCCTCTCTTCTACTTCTAAGAAACCATGTACAAATAAGTTGTCACAGAGACCAACCACAGTCAGCTGACCAGTACCAGTTACCCTCTGTGACCGACCTGTCGGTTCCCTGACCGATGTCAATGCTGTTGGAACGAACCCAACACCACACAATTTGGCATAGCACACCACACCAGGTGCCTACTTTGACCAAAGCCGATAGTTGGACTGAGCTAGTCATTTCAAGAAGCATCCAAACCTCATACAAAAAAACTTAACAAGTCCATACAATAAAATTATATCAAGATGAAACACATCACCTTACCAACACCAAGACACTCAACCGCATCTTCAACTGAAGTACATGCTTCTCTGATGGAAACCCTGTCTTCTTCTGAATATTCTTCTCTAAGAAGCCCATGCATCTAACTGCACCAAAAGGATACATAACTGCTCCTCTATCTCATTGTTAGATCTAGATCTGCAATCCAAAACCATGCATGTGCAATAAAATAATATAAGCACTGGAATACCAAGATAAAACCATACCTCAATAACCGGATCTGCAATCTGACCAACATGCTTGTGCCTCCAAGAACCAGTGACACCTCAGCAACCAAGATACATTCCATGCATCTTCTTAACTCTTCAGATCTATTTTCTGTTTAATAGGTCGTGAGTAACTAACTACCCACCCTGTAACCGACCACGGTTACTCGGTATAATCGATGCCGGTCACTGTAATTTCTAGCAACCTTACTCTTCCAGCTCCCACTTGAGATTGAATATGTCTCCTGCGATTTTCACATCAGGAAAAACACACCCTGATCTCATACATGTCAGTAAAACCACTAACAAAACCATGAAGCAAACCCTTGCTCTGAAAATAACCAAGCTAACCAAGCTCTGATACCAATTGTTAAGGAAATGAGGGATAAGATATGTGGAACAATCCCTCACAAAATCGCAACAGTAGGAACTAATATTCAAAAAATATTACAGATCTGATATAAAAGTGCATAATAAAATAACACAACACAAAGAGACAGTATTTAATGTGGTTCGCCCAATGTGGGCTATGTCCACCAAGAACTTGCTCAGATTTATTACAATCCTTCGCTCTCTCAATACAATACTCAGATCTGTTTTGGAGCTATACTCAACAAAACTCTCCTGAATTCACACCTAAATTCACACACCTCTTCAATGCCATACATAGATATGTTTTGGAGCTATGCTCAACAAAACTCTCTAGACTTCACATCTGAATGAATTATAGAATTCACTCCTCAAAATGAATTATAGAATTCACTCCACCAAATGAATTACATCTCCATATGAATTACAATATCTCCTACATCAAAGATATATATAGGCAATTAGAGAAGTAGTTTTACACATAAAACCATGGACCAAAAAACCATGGGCTAAAATTGTGAATAGTAAATTGGTGAATAGTAAACCGCGAATAGTAAATTGGTGAATAGTAAACCGTGAATAGTAAAACTATGAATAGTAAACTGGTGAATAGTAAATCAGTGAATAGTAACACCATGAATAGTAACACTGTGAATAGTAAACCGGTAAATAGTAACCATGAATAGTAAACTATTTTTTCTCATGTATAGTCTTCAACTCTTCCACACATGAAAATAGGCTCCAAAACCCATGTCAAATATGTGGTCTACAATACAAGATCTCACAATAGAAGAAGAATACAATGTGACTAATTGCAATACTGATCTTGAAACCAAATACATGTTCAATAATAATCGAAGTTAAGGGATCATGTCATGCTTAATCAAATTCAATGTATGTTTAATGCTTCATGATCCAACTTCTCCAAGTGTAGGAGAGACATCTTCATGTAACATATTCAATTTATGGTTTTAATATTGTAAATAAGGGGTTTATCATGGCGATTTGTACCCATTTGAGGTTTATTGGTTTGGTAATGGTGGTTTGGATCATGAATTGGGAAGGTGGAGATGTTATGGCAACATGTTGGTCATCAAATTAAACTAAAAAATTCAAAATTTGGAGCATTTATCTCATGGTTGAGTAGGAGTGGTATAAAAAATGTGACATTGAGAGGATCATCATCATCATCATCATCTTCATCTATAATCATTAAGAAACTACGATTCCTGACATAAGTTTCCTATTCAAAATCTGTAGTATGTAAAATCAAGTGTTCCCAAACCATGTGATCTTATTATCTTGACGATGAGGGAGAATATAGTGATGGTGTGGTTATGTATATAACATGGTTGGGATATCCATGCTAGCAATAGTGGGCGTAACGACAAATTCATTTCCCTTTCCTCTCACGCCCCCATTTTCACCCATCGATCTCATGAAATTGGATGTGGTAAAGGTTGATAACAATTCCAAGACACCAGGCGGGTATAGTTCAGTGTCAATATGGGCTAGCTACACTCTACCATAACAGATAATACTGCACACCTTAGATTCCCTATTGGAGTCTTCTCGAATATAGGCATGGGAGAACATTTGAGTGGAGGTGGATTATATTTGTTCTTTAAGAAATATGACATGTCTATGAATAATGAGTGAGTGAACAGAATATAATTGTTACTAGATTATTCTCGACTCCATAATGAGTTATGCATAACATTTTCTCCATTTAGACCATCTTTGCAATCCTATACCTGGTAAAGTAAAATGCTCCATGTAAATATGTTTGGTGAAAAGTATAGGGGAATGAAAGGTAACCCAATTTTATAAGAAATGCAAGAAAATAAGACACACACATAAATGCAATGTGTATAACAGTATGATATAAGTTTGCGACACGCCATTCCCATCTCCCTCTATAGTTTGATTTTTAGGAACACTAGGGGTTTGTTATTTTTTAATTTTTTCTTTAACAACATAAAGGTTTTCAATTGGATGACATTTAATTGCTTAGATAAGAAAATACATGAATCAAAACTTGGAAATAAAAAGGTGGGAATTAAATACATGCATGTCCCACAACCTAGCCCACAACTCATATTATTTCTAATAAAATAACATATGCCATATTCATATGAGCGTATTTTTTTGCATAAAGGGATATTCTTGATTAGAACACTTTGTAGCCAACCTTTTTAGTTTTAAGCTTGAGTAATTGTAGAAAAATAAGTGATATATGAACGAACATCAATAATTGACACTCTCTAGTGGTTGGTCATATGAATGATATGTAGATTTTATCTACTGACTAAAAGTTTTAGATTGAGACTTAACATATGATTCCTTACAACCAGAGAACAAATTACATTCCTTGTGATTTGAATGGAATGATTTAAAGGGAACATAATAAAACTAATAAAATGGTACTCAGTAAGCACTCTCAGTACTGACCAATGGCATTGTCATGTGGAAACTCTTCAGGTTTCCGTCATATCATCCCTATGCTTCCATTAGCCGTTGACCAGCGGGCTATTCTCTCAACAATTTGGCCTTGTTGAATTTGTTTGATTTCAAAATTAAGTGTAGAAATATATAAATTTCACACCCTATGGCCTGAAACATTAGCTTATTCTTCCCCAAATGACTCTAACAAATTTTCAAGAAATGCATAACTTGATAACATTGCAAACTAATCATTTTTAACTTTTACCCTAGGGAATATGAAAGCATAGTTTGTTGGCATAGCCATTGACATCCCTTTTTAACTAGTGTTTAGTCAAAACCATGGATTCATAATGGTTTAATTCTTATATTTGCAGTTTGTAGCCTCCCCCTTTTCAATTGATAAAAATTTTTGTTATAGAAGACAAAACATAATAAATCATTTGTATAAATAATCAAAGGTGTGATTTAAATAGTCTACATGTCCCACACCTATTCTATAGCTTGAAAGTTGATTCCTACCCAAATCATATTTATCTCTTTACTCCAATTTACCGTTTAGATCAAGAATGTATTGAGCAGGTTATTCACACCTTCGAAGTGCAATTTTGATAAAAGAGGCACTATAACTAACTGCAAAGACAGATCTTTAATAGTTCAAGGTGTACCTTTGCTTTGTGTAGGTCACTTATGGCCTATGTTTTATTGATGAAGTGTTTAAGCAGCATGTAATTGGCTTAGCTATGAAAACTTGGTGATATGCAAGTTCTAGCAATCGAACAATTCGCTAGCCTACTCACATTGTCTAATGCGTCGAGGTCAAGTCACTTGAACTGATATGAATAAATTTATCACCTTGGACTGATCTGAAAATTTTAGGGAATTGAGAGTTGAAGCTCGATTTCTTAGCCCATTGTGTGGTATGAACTGAGTTCAACAATTTTTAAAAGTCAGGTGATTAGCACCAATACGATATTCGTCATCAAAGTGTACCATATTGCTGGGTCCAATATCTGCCATAATTCGCAGTGAATAAAAGAATGGATGCTTAGAATTGATAATTTGCAAAACATTTTAACAGGTTTCATTCTGTATGATTACCTAAATGTTTAGCGAATAAATAGTAACACAAAGGAAAATAGTTAATAGGGGAAAATATAGTATGACATTGATATGTAATGACCCAACATAAAAGTAATAGAACGATGTAATTCCATCTTCTTAAATGCTCTACAAAAAAAAAATTAGGTGGATTTTTTCATCGCCATCATTGCGTATAGTTTAAATTAAGTCCCGATTACAAGTGTTAAAGTAATCTTTGGACTCAAACTTAAAATGAAATTGTAAAAAATCAGAAGAACCAGAAATAGACAACATTAGAATATATGTGAAGGTGATAAATATTTAAACATAAAAAATTGTAATGGAAGTATCAAGAGAAATGTCCTTAATATACTTATTGATTATGAATAAAAACAAAGTGCACAACCATGTTTAGTTCTATATTCTATAATTGAGATCGATATATATTTAGATTCAAAATATAACATCTAATACTTTGATCGATATATATTTAAATTCAAAATATAACACTAAATTTTGTCTATTGGTGTTGATGTATGCCTTTTAATGAGCCCACCAAGGATCAAGTCTTGCTAAGTGCAAGGTCTGGAGACACCCGACATGGAGAGTCAAACAGTTGAGGCCGTGATCATGCCTTAGGTGATTTTGACGATGTGGATGCCCCTTACCCGTAATTGCTTAATTGAAGGTGATCATTGGTTTAGTTTGTTCGCTTACTTTACATTTTTGGATCTATATGTTCCCTCCAGAACTTAGGCAAAGGTGCCATCAAACTATGTAATCCAGTGCCCAATTGTAGTTGTTGTTTGAAAAGTAATTACCTATTACTTTTCCAATCTTTGATACTTTAGTTAGAACAAGGATTCATATGAGCGTCAAAAGTTATAACGTATTGATGTCTAAGTAGTATGCATATCATCCTCTCAATCATTACTGTTAATGTTGTTAAAAATATATTTTCATCGATAGTTAAAATCGTCATCAAATGTCAAGGATACCACATCATACTTTTAAAAAGGCACTTATCTTTAATTCAAACACAAAGCATACATATCTCAGTGTTGAGGAGAAAAATAAAGAAGACATCGCAAATAACAAAAAAGAGGTTATCAATACTAGTGGCAACGCCATGAAACTGATATTATTTCCTCCTTATTGTGTCAAATAATTCACAACACCAAGTGCAACAAAATTATTAGGAATATACACAAGGAAAACATAGTGTTGGAAAAGAAGAGGGAATGCAGTAACCAACAAAGTTTATGTCATTAGTAGTCCTGCCACCCACACCAATGAGGTAGTTTACATGGGACATGGGCATCCTCATGAAGCATCACCATTATTTCACTAAATGCAACCAAAAGGTGTCTGTGTAATCGATTCACATTTGCTAGCATAATATTAGTTTGTGTTAAAATAGAAGCTTTAAAATCGGCATGGACATAGATCACATCATAATGGAGATGGAACGATACTTTTGGCAGCTGTTGTATTTATATGTGAGTAGATATGTATCCAAAATGTGGAAGCATGCAATTGACATGGGAATTGTTTGATTAAATGTCTAAGAAAAAATGTGGCCTTATGGACTACACTAACTGTAAGACTCACAAACTAGTGGGGTCCATCTCTCTCCACCAATCTCATTTTTTATTGTTTAACACTATTTGGTATGGATTTTGTGATTCGTGAAGAGAGTAGGCCCCACTAGCTTGTGAGTGTTGGTTACAATTATCTCATGATATATTAAAAATGAGTTTGTTGAATAAATGTTGAGAGGAATCAAGCAGTCAACTTGAAGTGCTCAATGACGAGGTAAAATGTGTCATGCATGAGCTCATAAGCAAAGACATCGAGCTAGGTAAAGTGAAGGTGGTCGCTTAAGAGAGGAACAATGAGCCTATATATATATATGATGCAAAACCAAGCATACAATATGGGGTCTTATCATGAACAACAAACTCTAATATGAAAGGGATCGATTTGTACAAAGTGGAGAGTGTAATAAGAATATGCATATAATGGATTTACAAGCACTTGGCAGGTATGAGGCCAATCTTGCCATAATTTAGTTTAGTCATTTACTGAACACATTATGTGTAACATCACGATTTATGGTAAATGTGGACATAATTGATGTATAACTTGAATTGTATCTACCCTTGGGGCTAATTTTGTTCCAAAACACATGGTGGCAGTTATCACAAACCTCATGCTTATTAAAGAATTTGAAATCTTTTTCATTTTGGGTTTGGTTTGGTGGTCCCCAATGTGTGTAGTGTTGTACATGTTTTTCCTTTATAAATTAAGTATGGATTCCCTATTTTTAGCAATTTATTGGAAGAAACGTGAATCATATATCACCATTATTATATAAAAGCTCTTTTCTAAAAAAATATTCCAATTTGTTAATACCTCTTGAATGTGTGGAGTGTATCTTTTCTTGGCTATCCAACTAGGGTTACCTTGCCTTGTTGTCACACTCTAGAGAAGTTTGCATCCCACATCTCAAAATGGAAAGTAATGAGTAATGAGAATTCGAGATGGGACAGGGCTTTTGGTAGATGTAGTAGTTGTAAGTGGTCTGGTAGATGAGTATGCAAAATATGCAAGCATGCAACATGTATGCGAATTGTTGGACAAAATGCATGACAAAATGTGGCATAATGGAATGCAATGTTTGCAAGATATGCCAAAAAATGGGGCATAAAATATAATCAACACGTGTAAAGTCATCATTTTGATATTGTGTTGCCTATGTTGCTCCTTCCTAAACATATTGTTTGCAAAACAAAATGGGGCCACGGTTGTGCTTGCATCCTCTAGTTGCACTAAAATGGGAGTTTTAGTACAAGGTATGGACATACGTCAACACACAATGGACATACTATACATTTTAATAATCAATATGGCTAAAACTATCATATTTCGATACCCTCAAAAAATGCCATGTGTCGTATTCTGGTGATCTCTCTTGGCATAACATTAACTAGAATGCCCTTTTAGAGTGCATGCTTGATGGAAGGACAAATTTCATGTTTCATGTTTCATGTTTGTATACATTTGTTAGTCTTTTACAAAATATACCTATTCAAAAAATGCATAAGTTTTCTTTATGCTCATAAATTGTTTGATATAAGGATTATGCCTAAATGTCTTTTCGTGGAATATGATAATAGTAGCTTACACCAATGTGATGATTTTAACATATATACAAATTGGTTTTCTCGATGAGACTTTTAGATTTATTCTTAAAATGCCTACATAGCCTAGTAGGCCTGATGGATATGAGTTGTAAATACATCACCCAACACTGATTCTAATTGCATTATGGCTACAATGAATCATTATATATGTGTGGTTCACATTTTGACTATGTTAGCTTGGGAGGAGTGATATCATTTAAGTGAAATGGTAGATTTCACAATGAAATTAGATGTCTCCAAATTTTATTCCGAAGAGAAAAAAACATTTAAAAAGTGACATATTTCCATCACGGAATATTTAAACATTGACATCCCCTCCTATATTTTACAACTCACACCATTGCTAATTTTAAGATTTGTGAAATTAGAGACGAACGAAATAATTAAAACCATTTCATTCGTCCATTCAATTGCTTCAGAATCGAGAAGAGTCGTGTCTGCGAGATTAAAACAAGATTTTCATCAAATATTTACTCGGAACTTATCAGATAAGATTTAAAAAACAATTCATAAAACAGATATCTGGGTTTTGAAATACAAAATCATGGAGTCGCACAATACTAGTTATGCTTTATAAGAAGCGAATGTTGTCTACAACAGTCGTAGATAACGAAACTAGTTAAACCCAGCTCTCATTTTAGCGTTGTTCATGGCTATTATGCTTCTTCCAACATCTTCAGGCGTTCACGACAGAACTTTGTCCTCACTCTCGATTCCTTCAGTACCCCCAAATTCTGTTCAATCAAATTCACTGCGAAAATCCCTTTACCCAATTCCTAAAATCAACAAAATCCTACTAGTAACTTCTCAAACAATTCCAGCCCCATTTCAACCCAAAACCCCTAAAACCCTTCCTCCAGAAATTCTTCAAACCCGTTCCCATTTTTCAACAGAAAAAACCTCTAAATCCCAACCTTGCAAGTATTTTGCTACTTGTTCTCCAGGTCTAGAACAAGCAGTTGCAGCAGAATTAGGTTCTCCATTGATTGGAGCTTCAGAGATCATTCAAGGATCAGGTGGGGTTCATTTTGAAGGTACAATTGCAATTGGGTACAAGGCAAATTTATGGCTCAGATGCGCAATAAGAGTTTTGCTTGAGCTGGGTCATGCAGAAGTGTCCGAAAGAGACCGTGACCCTATTTATAACTTTGTAAGAAATGCTGTGGATTGGCCCCAGTATCTGGCTTCCAGTACCCTGAAAAACTCTGGCTTTAAGGGTTGGAAATTCAGGTCTTTTGCAGTTCAGAGCAGGGTCTGGGATTGTACGCTTGTCACAAATTCCATGTCAGCATCCACCAGAGCCAAAGATGCAATCTGTGATGTACTTAGAAATGCTTGCAATAATAGGAGGCCCGAGCCTCCAGAGGGAGGAGGGGCTATGGCTGACGTGCCCCTGTTTTTGTCACTTTATAGGGACTGTGCTACTATTTACAGGGATATGAGTGGTATTAGTTTGCATAGAAGGGGATATAGGGCTGCAATGCACAAGGCTAGTTTGAGTGAAGCTGTTGCTGCTGGGATTCTTACTCTTGCTGGATGGAATATCAGGGTCGAGGGTTTAGGCAAAGCAAATAAGAATGGTGGTCTTAGAAGCTTGGATAATATGGTTCTTTTGGATCCAATGTGTGGGTCTGGCACTTTTCTGATAGAGGCTGCAATGATGGCAGCTAACAAGGCTCCTGGAATGATGAGGGCCACTTGGCCTTTTAAGGTTAGGCATATCTTTAATTGTATAAATGTCTGCAGATTAAGATTCGGCCAGTAAATTGGTTTATGACTAGTTTATAATCTCATTTGGTAAATTCCTCCATTTTTTGGGTAACCTTCTGCCTAGTGCTACGATCGGGTGGTATACCTTCTGTCAAATTCACTTGGGACTTTCATTCAGCCTCGTCTGTATGGGTATGCAGCACCCAGCATGTTTGATGTGGTATTTTATCTAATTTCAATACTTCATCATATTTCCTGGGATTTGAACTTGAGATTCTGTTATGAAAGTACTGATACTTTTACCACTTGAGCTTATCCCTTTCCTCTGGTTTATGACTAGTTGTAATTCATTTCCTTTTCCTTTACATTTGGTCACCAAACCCAATAAGACCTACGTGATGCTACTAGTATTCTAAAAAGTTACCTGTTTCAAGTTCAGCTTAAAGTTCCGTGACCACAATATTCAAAAAGTTTGTCAGCTAAACAATGTGATAAAATTGGATATCATGTTCGAGAAATATAAATATGTCTGTCCGCAGTTTATGGTTGGGTTTATTGCCTAAAGACAAATTGAAGAGAGATTTTACATACAATCCAGGATGAATCTGTTAGCCATTTTATTGTATTGTTGAAAGGCTTAAAGTAGGACATGGAGTATCTCATCAAAGCTCGGACGAGAGGGATGACGAATGGGCTTGACACATGAATGGAGATAGGGAGATAGGGCCTGCATACTCAGATACATCAGTTTGTGTTCTGTCCGAACTCCCCTCATTCTTCCCCGCAATCTAGATCCAATATCTTGATTTTGTAGCCAGATATACTTATTTCTGTTTCTTAATACCTTGAAATGGGTTTTTATTCTTCAAACTTTAGTTATCATATCAGTTGTAGTAAAACTTTCAAGCACTTATGCTTCGTTAAAAACACAGACATGTAGATTATATTTTCAACTAGCCTATTAAGGTCATTGTTTTTCAATGATGGCAACCGAATCGCTCCAAATTTGTTGATCTTGAAATATTTCCGATTGCAATTGATGAATTGGGTTGTTTAGGTGTTCTAGTTACTTGTTATATATCGAGGGAGTAGGAAATTTTACTTGCAATGAACTATCCGTAGCCTTGCAGATGCTCGCAGTTGCGCAAGCCTCTGCACTCCTCTTGTATAACTTGAGCTCCTCATGCTTTTGGCGACTCACAACACGCACATGGCACTTAAGAATCTCACGACTTTGGCACAATCCTTTGTTGTTGCAAACCGCACAACTCTCACTTGCCTCGCAGCTCGCCCAACACTTGGAGCCATTCGCTCAGTGTTGCGATACCTAGGTGCATTGCTCCGCCTAGGTGCATGCGTGCTGTGAAAGATCCCAAACCCCTTTTTACCTGAATACCTTTTTAAAAAAAAAAAAAATACTGCTCTGGCTCAAATCTGAACTGATAATACCAGAAGAATTCATAGAACACCACACTAAATCTGCATAGATAAATTAAATAAAGCAAAACCCCGCAAACCGGGTGAATACAGAAAAGGTGCCTAGGGTTTAACAGGTAGATTTCTTCATTAATAATTTAGTCATGTATTTAATAATGTTTTCTGGTGCTAAATATTATGGCAATACAATTATAAATCTGCAGATAGATTTAATAATAAAGATTGACTAAAAACCCACTGTAAATGTATCAAACCAAACCGATTTGATATATATTTGCTGCCGGGAATTACAATAAATATCTATCATGAAAAATACCTCTGATACAACATAAAACAACTGTAGAAGAAGTCGCCCACTCTGGAAGTAGTTTGTATGCCCACTGCTGCAATTTATTTCTCTGTCTAACTGCTGGAATAATAAAAACCTGTGAATACCATGAAGATCCCTGTATGGAAACTTCTCTCACTGCTCCTGGGGTTTCCGTCCGCAAGAGGATTAATCTAGAGGGTTTCCGTCCTTGGATTTTGTCTGCATAAGCTCAGTGCTAACTGCCGGGGAAAAATAATAATAATCTGAATGCCCTTTCC
Organism: Taxus chinensis; assembly: GCA_019776745.2. Lineage (NCBI taxonomy): Eukaryota > Viridiplantae > Streptophyta > Pinopsida > Cupressales > Taxaceae > Taxus > Taxus chinensis. The sequence goes on along the minus strand of CM034147.1, from coordinate 145,535,271 downwards.
CCAAGTCGCATTTTTCCCTTATAGCCAAAAAAACCCTCCAAAGGAACAAGTCGCACTTTTTCCCAATCCTCATAATTAATTATTTTCCTTTTTCCGCCAAGTCGCATTTTTGGGTTTATTTGGCCATTACCCAAACAAGTCGCATTTTTGGCTAGGAAGGCACTTTAAATAATTAATTAATTAATTTAAATGCACTTTCCTAAGTCAAAGTCACTTAAACAGTCTATTAATTCATTATATGTGCTTTAATGATATTTTACTTTATTTTGAGCACCATATAATAAAAATAATAAACCGAAGTCACCCTTGAAAACACCCTTTGGCCGTCGGGTAGACAAAACAGGCCAAAGGTCTTCGACCGAACTATTCGAGAAAGAGGGACATTACATGCTGCAAACATGCTTTGTAGCCTTCACAGCTTCTGCAGTCTTGTGCTAGCACAATACCAGTCTCTGTTTCTGCAGTTTTTTATCCTTTACACCGCAACATTCGTAGCTCCTGCAGTCTTGCACCAACTCCCTTCGCACTGTTTGCAGCTCTTGCAATGCTGCACACAGTATTTACAGCTCCTGCAATGCTGCATCATCTCGCAGTGCTGTGCAGTCCCAAAGCACGCCAATACACTTGCACCTTGTTGCTTTGCATGCCAAATGTTGCCGTAGACCTGTACAAGACCTCTATGAACAACGTTCACTTGTCAGCACTTCGTTGCCATGCAACAAGCCAGATGACTCACTCCACGCATGTGCCATGTTAGAACATCTCGTCAGCAATGCCATGCATCACATTACAACTGTTGATTGGCCAAGGAAGACAAAGTGTCTTGCAACCATTTCTCCTACAACCGATGTGAGTGTAAGTGCCATTCTGTAATCATACATTGTATATATATGTACTGTGACCACACACTTGGCAAAGATAAACTATGCACTTGTATCTATGCATCCATAAAGCCGAGAACACACACATGCAGACCAAATAGAAGATAGTTTGCATGCCTTGTTTATCTAACTAAAAACATATCTGTAGTTCTGGATTCTTTTGTACTAGTCTTTGCAAATCATCAAGAACACATTCCCCTTGTGATTGCAAGAATTTGCCTTCTTATCCTTTACTGGTTTGTTGTACACATTTGTACTTCCCCTATTCTGCATACCAAAGAGAAGTTGCATTTCTGCATACAATTATTCCCCATTCAAATGTGTTAGTTATCTAATTTGTTTTCTATTCCTACACATTCTTTAATACACTACTTATCTCTACGTGTATCATTGTCCATTGCATAACCAGTCCTGGGCACCATCACGCGGATCATGCATACTACTTAACATCAACAGGTGGAATGTTGCCCCTTACTTGTAGAATGGATTGCAAAGTACACCATATCGATGGGCCCAAATTTTAGGAACGGATTTGCATAGTTGATGCGATGCAGTTTGCATTTTAGATAAACTGCTCCTATAGTTAAGGCCCTATGAACTGAATCTTTGTTTATTCATTGCTTTTCAGTTGTTATTGGTTATTGAAAATGGTTTTTATTAGATACTTTTATTTTGGGTATATTTTTTTTAGATGAGACATCTTGTTATTTGGCATTGTTTTTCTCAAACTCCATTTCTTTTGCATGGTTGCGTATTGAGGCTTTCCTTCAGTGTTTGGTACAGGTTCATTTCCAGGTGTAACAATGGGAAACTGGAATTGAGTGAAGCAATTATCTCAGGTCAATATTGATTTTGCTTTTATGGTTGATTGTTTGTCAGGATGGTGTGGCAATGTTGGCCCAATTGAGATTTGTTCACTGCAATAGCTGTTTCTTTTTTGAGTAGGATATGTGTCCTAGTTTCAATGCAGTTTTCATTTGGGTAGTAATCTTAAAAAATAAATTTCTTCATTTATGGGGAAAAGAAGAGTCTCTTAATCTGACCAATAGTCTTATGGTCTCCTTGTTTCAACCTTCTTGTGTTATGTTTCATGTTTCTTACTAGTGTGATTTCTAGGCATTTCATCTTTGATCTCACTACTTATTGCTATGCTATTCTAGGAAGCCGGGTATGCCCCTTGGGGCTTGGGATACGGGTACGGTACATACCTGGTATGAGTATGTGCCTGGGTAGGGGTAAATACACAAGGTACGTGTTTCAGTTCCCGGGTACTTACTTAAATGCATACCCTTGGCATTTATGAAACTAACCCACAGGGTTTTGCCCCCAACAACAGGTTTGTTTTCGTATTTGGTCAAAATAAAGTAAAAAATGACTTTTAAAACATTAAAACACAAACTCTTAACTCTAAAAGACACCCCCAACCTCTTTTTAAACAACACATTTACTTCACATCATTTTTGGTCATTCGTTCTGCACTGAGAGGATGTAAATGGAAGTATGTCAAGTGTCAAGGCATGCAGTTTGGGCCTGCTCTAGTGAACCACACTTAAGAGGCTTGATCTATTACACTTAACATTCGGTGCATAATCTAATGAACAAGATGATGGTTCTAATGCTGCTCTTGCTTAATACACTGGAGAGCATTATGATTATGAAAATAATGAATATGTTGATTCGTCATGATTTTTGTGTATACATTGTAACATTTGCACAATGTACTTGTAAGTTCGACCCATGAATATCTTGACATTTGGCTTTGAATTATCAGTATGTTTTGCGGTTATTTAGCTTATTTTGTTTACTCTATGCATATTATATGGTTAATTTTCTTATTTAACTATATTTTTTAATATTTTTAATATTTTATATATTTTTCATATGGCCATACCCAAAGCCCCCCCAAAAAAACCGCTGTACCGGGTCCCCGTCCCCATACCCGTACTGGCTATGTAGATGCTATGAGTTTATGGATTCCTTTGACTCCCATTGGTTTATGTCAGCTTCTATAACCAGTATAGGCTAGAGTCGGACACCTTTGTGCACAATCAAATTGGGGTTTGGACATTAAGTTCTATATTTCTTAGACTATGTTTTCCTGGAAACAAGCAAAGAGTCAAATGGCAAGCTTAAACAAATTTTTAGTTGCAAGTCCCAAGATCCCGTTCTTGGTTCAAGTTGCTGGAGGACGCTAGCCAAAGCCACTGAAATGCTGCAAAGTCTGCATATTTCGACAGGGGATCGAAGTTATCATTTTTCACTTCAAAAAACTATTTTTCCAAGTCCAAAGTTAATTTGATCACCAGACAAAGGCCTTAAAAATACTGAAAATTTGCAAAGTCAACTTGTTTGGACAGAGGATCATGGCAAATCTGTAAACTGTGTCTGGCTTATTGAGGCAATACAGTGAATCTTCCCAATCTGATTTGGTTCTTGTATCAAAAATTTGATACTTGAAGTTGAAATCATTTTGATATTCATTTTGGTATATGGTTATGAAGCCTCTTTTATAAGTTAAAGATAAGTCTAAGGCCAAGGCCAACTTTTTTATGATTATTAATGTTCTCGTCTTTGTCAAGTAATTTGTTCAGTATGAAATCCGTGCCCTATGTATGCATTTATCTCCTTTTGTGACTCATAAATTTTGCTCTCCATTTGTTCTTTCAAAGAAGGAAACTAAATTGTGATTATTTTTCTATCATTCTGTTTAATGTTTTATCTTTTTGTATGGGTATTAGAACAGTTGCATCAAATTACTTGGATGGCTAAAATGTTTCAAAATAGAAGGAAGAAAAGGTACATGAATTAATTAGAATGCCGCAATGCAATGTTTATTTATCAAATTGAGAGGTTTTTATACACTTGCTGGTTCCTATAATCTAGGAATCAAGTCTTATCATTTCTTATCTTCTCTCACTCACTCATCTACCTGAGGGATTCAAACTCACAAATATGACTATTAAATTAGTCCACTACGTATTATATGTATGTATTAACCTCTGTTTTTTCTAACATTTCCTTCATCAGTACAAATAATCTAAAAGGAAAGGGATCACACCTCACAAGAACTGGTACAAACTCGCAGTGCGACACAAACATCAATGGATGGGATCATATTGTCAATCCAACAGGGGTGGTATGAACTAGGAGTCACACTTGTTCACACTAAACACAACATGCACAAATAGGGACACACCCAACTATTCATCATAAACCTTATTGTAGTGGGAATGGTCTCACTACACAACACACATGTTAATAGAGACATACTCTATAGTTTGCAAATTTTAATTCAGTGACAACACATCACTGTTTAATACTTCCTTGTCGGTGGGGTCTTTCTTATTCGTTGCATAGCCACATTGTTCTTTGCTGCTATCAGTAGCAACCAAACCTTTACCCTTCAGCTTTCCATCAATTAGATCCTTAGCACTCTGTATGTAATTCATTAGAATATGACCATGTTGTTTACAATAATAATAGAGATACCTGTCCTTTGGCACTTTGGAGGTTGAACTTTTTTTATTTGTCCTCAAAGGACCGTATTTGTTCTTTAAAAATATTTAGTTTCATTTTCTTTTGGTTCTGTTTTCTTCATCAAGCAATGAAGAAATTCAGTCTTTTAGACTGGGATTTATCTTATACAAACTAAATACTATGTTTTCTTCAACAAGATAGCCTGTGCATCATCATCATCTACCACTTCAGCTTTTATACCAGCTAATTGATTCATCAACGAATGAAACTTACTAATGTGTTGTACCAGGCTCTCATCTTCTTCCATCTTTAGCCCGAACAATTTTTGTTTTAAAGCCATTGTAGCACTCCCAACTTGTGATCCTAATAGTTTGTTCAATGCATCCCAGATAAACTTGGAAGTCTTGGAAAGATCTATATGATGAAAACATACATCACACAGTCCCAGACCAATGATAGCTATTGCTTTCTGGTCCTTGGTATCCCATTTAGTTTCCTCATCACCATTCATTGGTTTCTTTGTTTTTTCATTGACAATGTCGCATAGGTCCTCCTTGATCAAGAGCAGTTGGGTTTTCACCTGCCATGTATAAAATCCCTACCCTCAAATTTCTCGACTAGACTCAATTTTTCCATGATTGTTGCCCCACCTCAGACTTGATTGGCACATTGAACATTGGGTTCACCCGAGAATGCATCCTTTCAAATGATGATAAATATCTAGGTAGCTGATATGGCTAGGAAAAGCCGTGGGAGCGGGAGCGGGAGCGGCGACGGGAGCGGGCAGGGCTGCGGAAACGGCCGGGTATGGCCTGTGCCGTACCCGGCCGTTTCCGCAGCCCTGCCGCCGCTCCCTGCCCGCTCCCACTTAAAAAAATGCATTTTTTCATTTTTTTTAATGATTTCCATGTTTTAAAAGCACCACTCCTTTACAAAATAAAATATTTTTTTAATCTAAACCCTAAAAGCTAACTCTAAACAATAAAACAAAAGAACAACACAAAAACAAAACATAAAGCAAAGAAACTTACCTTTGGCTCTCCAAAATTGCATTGTGTTTGTCTAGGGTTTGAGGAGCTATTGCTAAGCTTGTAGGAGTGTGAGGAGCTGTAAAGGAGGAAAATTTGTGAAGGATTTGTGGTTAACAAAGTGAAGGTAAGTTTTTTTTTAATTTCTAACCTTGTTTTTTTTTTTTTTTTTGGTTATTTAATCTTGCACACATTACATTTTGATTTTTTTGCTTATGTTTATCTTTTTTTTGCTATTTTTATTTAACTTTTTAAATTTTCATTGTTCAATCACAATGCAATTGCATGTCATTGTTTTCTTTGCTTATTTTTATTTGGAACCTTGTAGGTATTTCTACAATGGCAACAAGTTCTGCTTCTTCTGGGCAATCTTTGGCGAAGGACGTTGACCAAAATTCACCGTTATGGAGGCACGTAACAATAGTTTAACAACTTGCAGGTGGTGGTTGTTTTGAATAGATTGTGATGGACTATTCAAAGACTCTTACAGTAGGGTGAAAAGCCACTTGTGTGCCATAACGGGTAATGGCATAAGAGTATGCAAGGGGAAGAATAATGATGGGGTGCCAAAAGCAAAAGTTTTGGCATATATCAAAGAGTAGGTTTGCAAAGGCAAATGTGGCTATGAGAGCGGGTCATCCATTGGCTAAAAGAGGAGGTTCATCTCGTTCAACGAGGCCTCCAGTTGCTCCATCACCTAGTGGATCCCCAATTGTGGCCATGCCACATCCATTTGTGGCTCCTATCTCCACGGATGAGGATGTTTCCTTTGCATGAAAGAAAAGCAAGACAAAAGGGCCATTGGAAAAGGCCTTTCAGAATGAGACCAGGGCAATTGCAGATGAAGACATTGCAAGGTGTGTATATGCTAATGGGATTTCTTTTAATGTTGTGAGATCACCTTATTGGCATGAGATGGTGAAAGCCATCAATGAGGCACCAAAAGGGTATAAATCACCAGGATATGAGAAGATCCACACCACCCTTTTGGATAATAAAAAAAAAAAAGTGGAAACCTCCTTGCAACCAATTAGGGACTCATGGACTAAAACAGACATGTCCATTGTTTCTGATGGATGGAAAGATGCAAGAAACCACCCTTTAATCAATGTCATTGCAGTATGCCCTAAGGGGGCAATGTTTTTGAAAGCGGTTGATTGTGAGGGGCAAGTGAAGGATGCCCAATTTATAGCCAACATTCTCTTTGAGTCCATTGAGGCAGTGGGGCCTGAAAATGTTATCCAAGTCATAACGGACAACACCAAAAATTGCAAAGCTGCGGGGATGCTAGTTGAGGCACGGTATGGGCATATTTTTTGGACACCATGTGCCGTGCATTCATTGAAGTTAATGCTAAAGAAAATAGTAAACAAAATAGAGTGGATCTAACAAGTGTATGAAGAAGCTGAAGAGATCCAAATGTTTGTCACCAACCACCACATGTCACAAGGCATTTTTAGATCATTCTCGCAGTTGGAGCTACTGAAGGTAAGGAAAAACTTTTTTTCTTTCTTTTTAATTTAAAATTTAAATATAAGTTTTTTAGTATTCTTTTAGCTTTCAATTTTATTTTTAATTTTTGTTCCTCATTCTTATTAGGTTGCTGAGACTCGGTTTGCATCACACACAATCGTCTTGAGACGACTAGTGAAGGTGCGAGAGGCACTCATGAGGATGGTAACATCCAATCTTTGGTCTATATGGAGGCAATCAAACACTCAACGGGCTCAAAAAGTGAAGACCCTGATCTTAGAGGACCCTTGGTGGGATAGAGCGAATTATCTGTTGAGTTTTATGGAGCCCATTATGAGCATGATCCGGTTTACTGACACGGATCAGCCATGTCCAGGAGAGATAAATGACGGCATCAACTTAATGATTGAGAAGATAAAAGCCGTCATAAATGCAAAATAATAAGATCCCAAGGAAATATTTTTCAAACAGGTGAAGTCAATCCTCATTGAGCGGTGGAACAAAATGACCACCCCATTACATCTACTGGCTTTTGCATTGACTCCTAGATTTTATAGCACAAAGATCCTTTCCTTGCCAGGGAGGGTAGCACCATACAGGGATGCGGAAGTCAGTGAGGGATATATGGCGACATTGGCTAGGCTCTTCCTTGATCCTGAGGCCCAAGACCAGGTTATGGTAGAGTTTGACAATTTCATAGCAGAAACGGGTCACAGCCTTCTCGCTCTTCGGAGCAAATACAAGATGGATGCACATATGTGGTGGTACCTCCATGGTACTTCATCAATTTACTTGCAACCTCTTGCAATCAAGGTCTTGGCACAGGTAACTTTTAATTTTTTTTATTCTCTTTTCTTTTAGTTTTTTTAAATTTAAGTTTGAGTGTTTAAGTTTGAAGTTGAACTTTGCATTGAGTTTGAAGTTTGGGTTGCCTTAATAGGTTGCAAGTTCATCTTCCTCTAAGCGCAATTGGAGTACATATAGTTTCATCCACTCACAGAAACGCAACAGGTTGAGGGCTAAAAGGGCTGAAGATTTGGTATACATACATTCCAACTTGCGCCTTTTATCCCACAAGCAACCGGAGTACAAGGAAGGGTCAACAAGACATTGGGACATTGATCCAGAGATAGTTGACTTGGATGCTTCCATTTGCCACCATGGAACATATGATGATGAGGGATTTCTGTGGCACTGACACCACGAGAACTACATGCACAAGGGGGTGCAATTGACAGTGGCCCTAGTGCGAGTGGTTCGAGCCCATGTGGTTCTAATGAACCACATAATGATGGTGATGTAGCTGGTTTTGATCCTCTTGATGAAGAGGAATATGATGAATATTGACAATGAAAGATAGTTTGAACTTTGAATATTGATCTATGATTGAATTTAATATATCATGAGATTCATGACATTCACATTGTGTTCGATTTAAGTATTTTAACTTTTAATTTAACTTTTAAGCTTTTAAGTTTCTAAGTTTTATCGGTATCCTAGCTTGTTTGTTGTGGTTATTCACTTATTTAGCTTATAACTTATCTTTCATATGCATAATATGTGGGTAATAATTAAATTCCTATTTAAAAGGCTGAAATTTATATATTTTTTAAATTTTTATATAGTTTTTGTACTGCTGTATCCGAGGTCAAAAAAAAATTTGCCGTTTTTGCGTATCGGATACCCCGCTCCCGCTCCCATATCCAAAACGTTTTGGCAACTTAGATAAATATACTACACAAATTTGCTCAAACTCTATAAACACAAGAACTGTAGGCTATTCTCCTAAATATTATTAGGAAAAACATTAAATGTCAAAATATTGACAATAGCCCATATAGCTACTAGCACAACTATACTATAGTAGAAAACTCAACTAAACAAAATTGACAACACCTAATATTATCGTTAAACAATAATTTAAAAACTAGTGTCTATACCATTGAATTTGATAACACTTCTGGACTTGAAACAAAACTAATAAAGATTTAAGACAATTTATTATAAATGTTACTAAAACCTAAATGACTAAATAAACAAACATTTAAATATTAATCAAAACAAAAAACGAACCAGGTAAGATGGATCGGATATTGCATACTGGTCTGCCAAAGAAAATCAAATAAGCGTGAGTGATCACGTAGGCAAGAAGTATGGTGGATCGTGTATGGAGAGTGACTGTCAAAACAGTCATGATCATGTGTGGATATGTGATTGAGGCCAATCATCAATGCGCGGGAGAGCTATGCACAAGAACTAAGACAAGTGCACTCAGCTGCAGACAAGAAGAGATTGGACTGAGCAGCCACATGTGGAGGTAAATATACACTGTTGAACTGGACCCACGGTGGGTGGACTGCCAATCCACACAATCGGGCATGGATTTGATGGAATTACGAGGTTGTAGGTGAAGTGTGTACGGTAGTGGAAGGTACATGAGAGTAAACGACACCCACGGCTGGATGACAGAGTCGTAGCTTGAAGGTGAATAAAGATATCACAGGCATTAATGCATGGAACCGATAATGATGATGTATGATGTACCACGTACAAGAATTCCTTGATATTCATGAAGAAACCTTAATAACTGCAAATTAACATACACACGATAGTATGGCAACCTTCAAAGAGCCATGGATTGAACCTGGAGTCGCCTATTTTAATGAAACAAAATGCAACCCCTGCTTAAAAACATGCTCTCAATGCAATGGCGGAGTGAGATTCATCCCATCCTGCTCTAATATCCAATTAGAAGAACTCAATGCAATGTTTTATCTATCAAATTGAGAGGTTCTTATACACTTGCTTGATCCTATATACTAGGAGTCAAGTCTTATCATTTCCTATCTTCTTTCACGTACAAGTATCTACATGAGTGAGTACAATCGTCAAACTAACAAATATAAATATTATATGAATTAGTCCACCACATATTATATGTATATACTGACCTATATTTTTTTCCCTACCTAATTAAGAGTTTTGTCGTTTCTTGTAATATGAATATTTTACTACATAATGTTGTTAATTTCCTATTCAGATGAATTTCTTACTGGGTTTTTAAACTAATTTGCTATGACATACAAAGCCACATCGGTGTGTTTTGACATTAAAAATATTTTACATTTCGTATTATAGTTTCTTGGGCTTAGTGAGAGTTATTCCTTTGGGATAAATTAGTATTGTCTGTAATTGTCTTAATGTTAGTAAAATCATGTGGTGTAATACAAAACATTTCATACATTGAAGTGGTAAATTATGATGAACTGCATGAAGGGTTTCGTAGTTTGCCTTCTTGTTTCTTCAAACAGGTTGGAGGTTGGATTTTAAACAATGTTCTCCAAGTTTCTTTTAAATATTAGCAAATTGAGAGGTAGTCAAGCTTAATACCTTGCAAGGATTAGAAAAGATAGCTAATATTGCAATATTGCTCCCTGTAGTTATGGCATGACTTCGATTCAATAACTTGGAGAGAATGTCGTGATAATGCAGCCTCAGCAGAAACTGCAATGCCAAAGGGGCTTAGGATTTTGGGCAATGACAAACATGAAGGTGCTTTATCATTATGTTTGAGGGATGCTGAGGCTGCTGGTATAAAGGAGGCCCTTGAATTGAGCTGTAAGGATTGTAGAGACTACACTCCAAGTGTAACACCATCTCTCGTTGTAGTCAACCCTCCATGGGGTTTTCGCCTTGGCAATGCAGGGTATGGTTTGGGTTGTTGGATGAGATTGGCTTTCTTTCTTTCACTAGCTAGTATGATAAAACTTTACAAAATCTTATGTTTGAATAATGTAATGTTTTGCAATTGCCAGTAACGGATGATGTTTTCTCTTGCAGGGAAAATAATAACGAAGAGATAGAATCTACATGGCAAGCTTTGGGACAATTTTCAAAGCAACATTGTAATTGTGCAGATATGTATGTTTTAAGTGGCAGGTCAAATGTGACAAGAGAATTGCACATGAAGGCTGATAAAAAATGGCCTATAACAATGGGAGGCGTAGATTGCCGGTTGTTACACTATTATGTATTGCCTCCAAAAGTTGGCATCAATACAGATTGTGAGCACATCAGTGAGGTCAAAGAAACCATTGCAAGATGAGCCAATGTACCCAAGTAAGGATTAGCTTGCATAATAATTTTTGATGGTTTGGATTTCCTGCACTGACAACTTTCAGGAGTTTGTTTGCCAGTACACCAATATGGTAAGTAGCCATGTTATGCAGCACATAAGAAATTTAACAGATTAAGATCAAATAATCTGTCTGTTACATTCTTGCAAAAAATTTCTGTTACTGCAAAGGGAATTCTTGAATATAGATAGAAGTAGAACTATAGAACAATTAGAGATGGATATTGTCCATGATAATGAGGGACACTGTCAATGATTCAAAACCTTCCTTTTTGAGGTTTTGCATGGCCATCTTTCTTGTGATAATGAAAAGGTAGAATGTACATGTTAAGCTTTTGGATGATTTTCAAAGCAACATTGCAATTGTGCAGATACATAATTTTAAGTGGCAGGTCAAATGTGACAAGAGAATTACGCACGAAAGCTGATAAAAAATGGCCTATAACAATGAGAGGTGTAGCTGCCGGTTGTTACACTATTATGTCTCCCAAAATTTGGCACCAATACAGATTGTGAACAAGTCAGTGAGGTTAATGAAGCCATTGCAAGATGAACCAATGTTATTTGGATCGTAGAGATGTCATGTTACCTGAGTAAGAATTGGCTTGCAAAGTAATCTTTGAGATGGTTTGGATTTCCTGCATTCATTGCAAGCAAAATGCGCCTTTTAGGAGTTCATTTGCTAGTACACCAATATGGTAAGTATACATGTTATGCAGCACATAAGAAATTTTACATGCTAAGATTGAATAGATAATAGTTTGTTATATTCTTGCAAAAAATTGCTGTTACCTTAGTGTGAATTCTTGAATATGGATAGAAGTAGAACTATAGAATAATTATAGATGTATGTTGTCAATCATAATAGGACATTGTCAATGGATACAAAAGCTTCATTTTTGAGGTTTTGCACGGCCATCTTTCTTGTACAAAACAGAAGCAAATATTGAGTTGCTGATAACCCTGATGGTACTTGACCCAAACTATGTGCTTGAGTATGTGTCTTTTTGTTGAAGAATCAATGGCCATCAATGTGGTTTATAATGGACCATGGTTAAAGAAGGTAGTGAGTATTGGGTGGTTACTATCTTTGCCTATTGGCACATTTATTTTATTTTTATTTTGGCTCAGGGAGCCCATTCCTTATCTCTAGAACCAGAATTGAAACCTGTATTGGCCATCTGCTTCTCCATCGAAACCTCTGAACAATGGAGTGGTCATTTGTCCCTTTTCAAGGACACGATAGAGATACCTTAAAATTTAACTCTTCAAGGAAGTATGCTAAAACATCACTATACAATCCAAGCTATTTATATTTTCTGGCTAATAATTTTTTTTCTTTTATTCAAGTTTTTCACGTGCCTTTTCTGAGATATAATCCTGTATGCTTTGTATCCGCAATATTTTATATCCTCAAAGCAGTTAGATGTAACATTATCAACTGAATTTTGTTTTACCAAGCCATTTAAGTCCCCTTTTCCTGCTATAATATATTTTTTCATTGGTACAATGGGGTTGAATATGGTCCCCCATCCTTCTATGAAGTAGGCAACAATAGATGCCCCAAAGACAAATAAATACCAGGCTTCATGCTCTATAGATTGGAGCAAATTATTTGAGAACATCTGACATATTATAAATCAAAACCAAACTGTAATGCAGTAAGCAGCAACCACCAATCTCTTTCCATGAGTGAGCAGCAGATTCTTTCATATACATCGTCGGCCACATCGTCTATTTTCCAGGCAAAAGTGTGCGTAATGCTTTCTTTTTGGAATATGAATACACCACAACATGAAAAACAGCTATTACTCTCAGTCACAGAGTGTGAAATTCAGCTGTTTGAAATATCACTCAACTGTATGAAGAACTGAATTGCAGATTCAAGAACAACGAACAAATTACAGCAACTGAACAACCTTCCAGTTTCAAGCATCTCTATCAGATCATGATGGAGAGGATTTTTTTTTAATAATCTCCTCTTTTGACATTAGCCCAGACCTTAAGTTAGCCAAGGCATCGACTTTGCTATATATGTGGCTAATTTGAACATTCCCGAATTCTGTGGACAATCTCTATAATTTCTTGAAGTATTAAAATCTAACTGACAGTCATTATCCTGCCCCTTATGGATACAGTTTATTACAAACATCAAATCGACCTCAACACGTATCTTTGAAATTTGTCACCAACGAGGGCTCTTGCCTCAGCCAGAGTGTTGGCAGTGATCCCAAAGTCTTCTGTGAAGGAAGCAATCGTATTCTGATATGATCTCTAAGTATTCCTTAGCCACCTGGTAATCTCAGGTTCCTTTTTGAAGTCCCATCAAAGTTGATTTTGATCACCCCAGGGGCTTATATTTGCTCGACTCACTCATATTTCCCTCCTTTCTAACCCCTTTATTGGGGATATAGAGTAAACTTGCCGATCAATTAAGGAGGGATTTCTTTTCTTTCATGAAGCTCATTTTTCTTTTGAGTGAATTTTAACTTCTGCTATTAATCCTGCAGCGCTGTTCTTCAGCTGAGAAAGATGACTTTATTGAAAGATTCTTCTGTTTCTTTCTAACCAAACAGTCCAACTTAGGATAACCAGAATTTCCAAATCAAGATAGGAGCTTTTCCAGTTCATCTGCCATTGAGAAACCCAGCTCCAAAAACTTCCTGGAAAGGGTCTAGTGAGTTCTGAATTTCCAAGATTCAGGTACAAGAGTTTGTGAACTATCACTAGGCTCCTCTTCCCAATTACATATTGGGCAGCAAGAAGGGCCTTGGATACCTTGATTCCTTAGATTCGCTTGATCTAGATTTCTGTCTTGTGAGTCAAACCAAAGAAACAGATTAATAGGGAAGTCCTCAACTCTATGAAGTTTTTGAGATACCAACCACTTATATCAACCAGCCCTTGCCACAGAACAAATTTATTACTGCCTGAGAACAAAGAAACCCCAAGATATGTTCCAGGGAGTTTACCTATCTCATATTCAAACTCTCTGCTAATTCTACCTACGGTTAGGAAATATATTCTTTATTTCTTCCCACCCATTTTTTGACCTGCGGCCTTTTCTTAAGCATCAATAATTTTGTCAAATTCTCAGCCTCTTGAATGGCCGTCTCACTTGCATGTAGATTATCTTCCACAAATTATGTGAGAAACTGAATCTAGGCGGGGATAAATTTCAATTCCTTTAATCAATTACACTTCTCTTGAATTTTTCAGGCTTTGGCCAAGTACTCCTGCGGTCCTGCCTAAGTCCTCTGGAGCAGTAGTAAAAGCCAGCTGAGGACATATTAACAGGAACTTAGACCTTGGAGTATGGTAATGCTGCCTTACTCGATGTTTCCAATTCCCATTAAAGCCAAATTTGTTGAGAATTCTGTCCAAAAAGGTCCGCCTTAGTTTGTCATATGTTTTATTTGCCTTCAAGAAATTAATCATTCCATGTACCAAAATGACTCCATCTAATATCTGCCTTCTGCCTGCAAATCCACCTCGTTCTTATGAGAGATTATCTTCTAAGTTACCGAAACGTTTTGGATACGAGAGCGGGAGCAGGGTATCCGATACGCGGAAACGGCAAATTTTTTTTGACCCCAGATATGGCGTAGGATACGGCAGTACAAAAACTATATAAAAATTAAAAAATATATAAATTTCAGCCTTCTAAATAGGAATTTAATTATTAACCACATATTATGCATATGAAAGACAAGTTATAAGCTAAATAAGTGAATAACCACAACAAACAAGCTAGGATACCGATAAAACTTAGAAACTTAAAAGCTTAAAAGTTAAATTAAAATTTAAAATACTTAAATCGAACACAATGTGAATGTCATGAATCTCATGATATATTAAATTCAATCATAGATCAATATTCAAAGCTCAAACTATCTTTCATTGTAAATATTCATCATATTCCTCTTCATCAAGAGGATCAAAACCAGTTACATCATCATCATTATGTCGTTCATTAGAACCACATGGGCTCGAACCACTCGCACTAGAGCCACTGCTAGTTGCAACCCCTTGTGCATATAGGTCTCGTGGTGCCACAAAACTCCTCTCATCATCATATGCTCCATGGTGGGAAATGGAAGCATCAAAGTCAACTATCTCTGGATCAATGTCCCAATGTTTTGTTGACCCTTCCTTGTACTCTGGTTGCTTGTGGGATAAAAGGTGCAAGTTGGAATGTATATATACCAAATCTTCAGCCCTTTTAGCCCCCAACCTGTTGTGTTTATGTGAGTGGATGAAATTATACGTACTTCAGTTGCGCTCAGAGGAAGATGAACTTGTAACCTATTAAGGCAACCCAAACTTCAAAGTCAATGCAAAGTTCAACTTCAGATTTAAACACTCAAACTTAAATTTTAAAAAACTAAAAGAAAAGAGAATAAAAAAATTAAAAACTTACCTGTGCCAAGATCTTGATTGTAAAAGGTTGCAAGTAAACTGATGAAATACCATGGAGGTACCACCACATATGTGCATCCATCTTGTATTTGCTCCGAAGAGCGAGAAGGCTATGACCTGTTTCTGCTATGAAATTGCCAAACTCTACCATAACCTGGTCTTGGGCCTCAGGATCAGGGAAGAGCTTAGCCAATGCCGCCATATATCCCTCATTGACTTCTGCATCCCTGTATGGTGCTACCCTCCCTGGCAAGGAAAGGATCTCTGTGCTATAAAATCTAGGAGTCAATGCAAAAGCTAGTAGATGTAATGGGGCGGTCATTTTGTTCCACCGCTCAATGAGGATTGACTTCATTTGTTTGAAAAATATTTCATCGGGATCTTGTTCTTTTGCATTTATGACGGCTTTTATCTTCTCAATCATTGAGTCGATGTCGTCATATATCTCTCCTAGACATGGTTGATATGTGTTAGTAAACCGGATCATGCTCATAATGGGTTCCGTAGAACTCAACAGATAACCCACTCTATCCCACCAAGGGTCCTCTAAGATCAAGTTTTTCACTTTTTGAGCCCCTTAGAGTGTTTGATTGCCTCCATATAGACCAAAGATTGGATGTTACCATCCTCATGAGTGTCTCTTGCACCTTCACTAGTCGTCTCAAGACGATTGTGTGTGATGCAAACCGAGTTTCAACAACCTAATAAGAACGAGGAACAAAAATTAAAAATAAAATTTAAATTATAAAATTGAAAGCTAAAAGAATACTAAAAAACTTATATTTAAATTTTAAATTAAAAAGAAATAAATAAATAAAGCTTTTCCTTACCTTCAGTAGCTCCAACTGCGAGAATGATCTAAAAATGCCCTGTGACATGTGGTGGTTGGTGACAAACATTTGGATTTCTTCAGCTTCTGCATACACTTGCTGGATCCACTCTATTTTGTTTGCCATTTTCTTTAGCATTAAATTCAATGAATGCACAACACAAGGTGTCCAAAAAATATGCCCATACCGTGCCTCAACTAGCATCCCCGCAGCTTTGCAATTTTTGGCGTTGTTCGTTATCACTTGGACAACATTTTTAGGCCCCACTGCCTCAATGGACTCAAAGAGAATGTTGGCTATGAATTGAGCATCCTTCACTTGCCCTTCACAATCAACCGCTTTCAAAAACATTGCCCTTTTAGGGCATACTGCAATCACATTGATTAAAGGGCGGTTTCTTACATCTTTCCATCCATAAAAAACAATGGACACCAGTTTTGGTCCATGAGTCTCTAATTGGTTGCAAGGAGGTTTCCACATATATTTTTTGTCTATCCAAAAGAGTGGTGCGGATCTTCTTATATCTAGTGGTTTATACCCTTTTGGTGCCTCATTGATAGCTTTCACCATCTCATGCCAATAAGGTGATCTTACAACATTAAAAGAAAGCCCATTAGCATATACACACCTTGCAATGCATTCATCTACAATCTCCCTGTTCTCATTCTGAAAGGCCTTTTCCAATGGCCCTTTTGTTTTACTTTTCTTTCGTGCAAGGGAAACATCCTCATCTGTGGAGATAGGAGCCACAAATAGATGTGGCATGGCCACAATTGGGGATCCACTAGGTGATGGAGCAATTGGAGGCCTTGCTGAACAAGATGAACCTCCTCTTTTGGACAATGGATGACTCGCTCTCGTAGCCACTTTAGCTGCTGCATCCTCTTGCTCTTTGATATATGCCAAAACATTTACTTTTGGCACCCCAGCATTATTCTTCCCCCTGCATAGTCTTATACCATTACCCGTTATGGCACACAAGTGGCTTTTCACCCTAATGTAAAAGCCTTTGAATAGTCCATCATACTCATTGCATTTCCATTCAAAACAACCACCACTTGCAAGTTGTCAAACTATTGTTACGTGCCTCCATAACGGTGAATTTGGGTCAAAGTCTTTGGCCAAAGATTGCCCAGAAGAAGCAGAACTTGTTGCCATTGTAGAAATACCTACAAGGTTTTAAAAAAAAATTAAGCAAAGAAAACAATGGCATGCAATTGCATTGTGATTGAACAATAAAAATTTAAAAAATTAAATGGAAAGAGTAAAATAAAAATGAACATAAGCAAAAAAATGTAATGTGTGAAAGATTAAATAATTAAAAAAAATAGAGGAACAAGGCTAGAAATTAAAAAAAAACTTACCTTCACTTAGTAAACCACAAATCAAATCCTTCACAAATCCTCCTTTGCAGCTCCTTACACTCCTACAAGCTTAGCAATAGCTTCTCACACTTCTACAAACTTAGCAATAGCTCCTCAAACTCTAGACAAGCACAATGCAATTTTGGAGACCCACAATGTGAGTTTGTTTGCTTTATGTTTTGTTTGTGTGTTGTTCTTTTGTTTTATTGTTTAGAAGTAGCTTTTAGGTTTTAGATTAGAAGAATTTTTAATTTTTAATTGTTGTGTGGCTTTAAAAACATTAAAAATAAATAAATAAATGTTTTTTTCAACGTGGGAGCGGCCAGGGGCTGCGGAAACGCCCGGGTACGGCTTAGGTTTTAGATTAGAAGAATTTATAATTTTTTATTGTTGTGTGGCTTTAAAAATATTAAAAAAAAAAAAACATTTTTTTCAACGTGGGAGCGGCCAGGGACTGCGGAAACGCCCGGGTACGACTTGTGCCGTACCCGGGCGTTTCCGTAGCCCGTGGCCGCTCCTGCTCCCGCGGCCTTCTAAGGCGTTTCCGGTAACCTAGATTATCTTTGGTAATAAATCTGCTAATCTCCATGCAATCATTTTCACTATCGTTTTTAATATCACACAATAGAGGCTGATGGGTTGGAAGGAAGCTAAAGAGGATGCATCCCGTCTTTAAAACCAAAGCATTAAATGTATTATTCAACTTCTTTAGAAATTAGGATGATTTGTCTTTACCTTGATTCATTAGTAGTAGGATAGGTCATTATGTCCGGAAGAAACCAGCCAGAAATCCATCCAGGGTTGGAGTTTTAATTTTGTTTGAAATGTGATGTAGTCACGGTTAGGGGGGTCCAACAAAGAACAACCTAAACCATGCAGTCGGGGAACTTAACATCATAAATGACACGCACATACAACACACACACAAAATGGGAAACCAAAAAAACTAGCACATAAAGAGAACGGAAACCCAAAAAACATATTTTTATTTATTCCAATGAGGAATTACAATGTACACAACCACAACAAGGTTTTCAACGTGGTTTCAGACTACACAATATGTAGAGTTACAATATCATCCATTCATGGACATAATTCAGTCCTACAATTCTCTAATCACATCTCAGAGTTGTATCCCCTGCTTAAGGTTCAAATTGAGTAAATTTTCTCATAAAGACATGTTATAGGAAATTGTTACACAAGTTGAACCGTGTCAGTCGAATCGTTGCACAAAAGCGAGTTGCATGGAAAGTGAAAGCTCATGCAAATGTTGAAGAGTTGTGCATAAGTGAAAGGTCAAGAAAAAGTTGAAGTGCTACTTGACAATTGAAGCGTTGCACAAAAGTGTAAGCTCATTCCAAAGTTGAAGACTTGTGCAGAAAATTACGTGACACTAAAGTTGAAAAGTCGAATGGAAGTGAAAGCTCACACAAAGTTGAAGATTTGCGTGGAAGTGAAAGCTTACACAAGAGTAGAATGATTCACACAAGAGTATGATTCATGCAAGAATATAATCGCAAACTTGCAAAACATGTATGTTCTGGAAGCCATAACGTTTGCATACAAATTCCAAATGAGATGCCATTTTTTTGAAAGTTTATAATTTTTTTGAGGAGAACCCAAATATGCAATAACGTTTTGCTTTTGATATGTGCCCTATGATGTTCTTACCTCTACCCTTAAATTGATTCCTAAACCGCAAACACACAGATTGTGCCAACTCTATAAACACATTGCTTAATCTACATGAACACAAGCTTGTTTTTTGTTGATGCAAGATTGCTTGTACTCATTGGATGCTTCTACATTGAAATGAAAATATTGTTTCTTCCAATTCTTCCTTAATGATTTACTACAATAATTTCTCGTCTTCTCCTTGAGAAATCATATAAGGAGTGTTATGTAAAAGCTCTTATTCATAATTCTGCTTTGCACCTCCCCCTACACCCATGTTGCACCTGAATTAGTTTTGATGGCAAATCTTTAAAAAGTTGAATTGATTCTTGTCTGATTGTTACAGAGCCATTTGTATTTGTTGTAAGTTCTTATGTACCACTAAGTCCCCTTTTTGGAGGACTAGGAAATGTAGAAACATGAAAAGGAGATGCCTTCAAGCACCCCCAAAATCTTGGGAACGATATTTGACTAAGAAAATATCATGGAGATGGAGTCGGGAATGGGGATGAGGGGTGCAAGGTGTTTACACCCTAATTAAATTCTAGATTTTATGTTATTGCACAATAATAAGGATGTAAGGGTTTGTGACAAGTGGACTATTTTGATCAATTAACTTCCAACATTAATCATTCACAACAAGAAAATACATTCATACATGTAACAATTGATAAACAATACATATTTGCTCAAATACATAAGAGGAAAGCGAAACTTCGTTATACATGGAAAAACATGGAGGATCTGGGTGTGCATGATGATGGAATAGACACATCAGAAATTGAACGTGCTTTGATGCAAGTTCTGGAATTGAAAATTGTATAGGGCTAGGATTGTATATTTTTTGTACGGTCCAAACTTGATTTATATGTTCTTGACTTGGAATTGTACGGTCTTGGACCCTTTGACAATTTGGATCTGAAACTTTATGTGCGCTTCACTTGTTTGGAAATGGCCTTCGTTTTATGTCCCTCCTGTTTGCACAATTTTGGGATAATTTGTTATCACTTGTAACAAAGTGAAAACCCAAAAAACCTGTATAACCCTTCATTAGAGTATTAACAAACTAAAAGGAGAAAACATGTGTGTGGTTGAGGTTGGGCTACTCTTGGCAGTTAGACTCCTAACTGTTGAACCAATCCAAGTGTTGTACTACATGCCCTCATTCCGGTATCGAGCCTCATGTAGTACTCCTAGGTGCTTGTGCAAGTGTGAACAACTAACCATCCCCTACGAGTGCACTCGTGTTTCTTGACACCAAGATATCATGCTTATTGTTTAGTGTAGAATGTACCCAACGTGGTAGTAGTGCGATGTGGTGCCTTAACTAAATGACCTAACCCTTTGTTGCTTGAAACCCTTGAATAATGCTTGGAGTGACCTTGCTCTTGCTAAGATACGACTCTGTGATCGTTGGATGCTAGGAAATAGAGGAAGCTTTGATACGGTTGTTTACTTCAAACTTGCCTCTAATTGATGTGCAACTAATTTGGGTAGATTTAGGAATCCTTCGAGTGCTTTTGGAATGCTATTTGCAATAGGAGCTTGTAAGAGTGCCAGGTGAGTTATAATATGACATTGAACTGCTTATATAGTCGTCTACAGGTGAAATATTCTAATAAGGTCAACCTTAGGAAGATGAAATGACCCAAAGAAAATATTCAAATTGAGAACAAAGTCAATGAACTTGAATACTCGGGACCGTACGAGTCGGCCAAGATCAAACCCCACATCCTAACCTAGTTGTATGATTTTGGACAAGGAGAAAACTAAAACATTAAGTTTGAACATAAAGCACAAATGTTGTTTACTACTTTTACGAGATAATATTCCCACAATTGTCGATAGAGTAGAGTATAAAAATGCTACGCACATAGTCCTATATGTTATATTGGAAATGTAGAGTTGACTCGTGGCTTACATAATTCATTTTCTTGTCATGTGTTATTCATTTATGCTTTCATATGTTTAGTAGGTCGGCCTGGGTGTTGGCCACAATATAGAAAGGGTATATATAGGAGGTAGTAAGGAGTAGTTAATCATCATATTGAGCATTTGAGTCTTATTGTATGGTTTGGAGGTTGCCCCCTCAAAGTGGCTAAGTCATTCTATTTGCATATTGTAATCATTTCTCTATATTTTGGTGTTCTATTGTTGTTGATATTCAAATATATTTAAGTAATTCCATTACAAGTGGTATCAGAGTTTTGATTTTGGCTAAAATTAGGTCAAAACCCTAATTATGAAGATTCGGCTATATCTCCAAAATGGTAGCGATTATTTTTGCAATTTGTTTACCACAGTTGCAAGATATTCCAATTAAGGTTCTTTGAAAATTTCAGAATTTTTTGATCTATTTTGCAAAAGTTATAGCGATTTTAGGGTTTTTCATAAATTCACTCCATACGCTGCTACACCTAGATTTTTTTTTTGAAGTTTTTAATATTTTCGTAAAGCTTTCCAAAAATTAGCTAGGGGTTTTTCTATGTGTTTCTCTCTTTTCGGCCAATAACCATATGTGTTTCTCTCTTTTCGGTCAAGAACCATATGAAATCCCAAACCCTAATTTTTTACCAAAATCCTTGTACCCCAAGATCCAAACCCTACATCATGATAGGGAGATCAACTAGAGGCCAAGGGAAGGGTCAAGCCACTCTAGGAATGACTCTGAATAATGAAGATATGGATTTTGAATCTTTGGGTTCTGGAGTATCAGAGGTACTCAACTAACTTCAGGAAAAAGTTGATAATATGGCAAGGATAACCTCAACCACAAACTCCTTGTACTAGAAGGTAAAATGGAAGGAAGCCTTCAAGCACTGGAAGGTAACCTTAAGGGTGAAATGCAGCTTGGGTTTGAGTCATTAAAGAAGGAGACGATACTCACTCCTTCAAGCATTAATACTAGCATGAATTCCAATTCCAGTTACAGGGGTATCTCAAGCAATGCACACACACATGCAAATCACCCCAACCAAGGAGGATCCTCTGCACAACTTGGTGGATCTTTTAGCCAATGGCATAACATTATTCCAAAAGTGGAAATGCGCAAGTTCAATGGGAACAATCCAATCACTTAGATCAACCAAATTGAGATTTTTTTTATCTGCATCAACTCACAAATGGATAAAAGGTGGTTATGGCATCCTTGTATCTGGAACCAGAACAATTCACTTGGTATCATTGGTTGTGTACTCAAAATAATAATAAGGCTCTTAATGTCACTTTGTCAATTTCTATAGAGTAGTTGCAAATGCACTAAAGTAGTAGTGTGGCTGAGAACTACTTTAGCCAATTGGCAAAGCTATAGAAAACAAGGTCAGTAAAGGATTACATTATGCAGTTCCAAAGCTTTTCATTACGATTGGATACAATTACAGATGCCAATTTGAATGATATGTGTGTGGGCGGTCTCAAGGATTACATCCAACATGAGGTACAAATGTTTAATCCATCCTCTGGACACGTAGGGCAGATGAAAAATTTATAGCTGTAAAGAGGAATACTATCACTAGCATTAGAGATTACAACACCTCATTACCATCTTTTCCTCAATCTACAAGGTTGACTGAACAAATTGAAGAGAAAAGGGTTTATGTTTCAATTGTAATCGTAAATGGACCAGAGGACATAAAAGTGTAGAGAAGAAAATATTTTACATTGAAGGGGCCAAAAAGGAGGAAGAAGATGAGGAAACATCCAGTGATGAAGTGGAAAAACGAAAGGAAGAATCTAAAGAGCCCCAACCAACTATCTCATGTCATGCTCTATCTGGTATTAGCACTTTGCAAACCCTTTCGGTGGTGGGTTACCTTAAGAAGTAGAAAGTGACGATATTGATCGACTCTGGGAGTACCCATAATTTCATCAATAATAAGTAGGAAACAAGCTTAAATTGTTTCATCTAAATAGCACTTGAATTTCAAGTTATGATTGTAGATGGTAGCACAATCTAATGTTCAGGGAAATGCCATAAAATCAGACTTGTGATGGGTGACTATGAATTGGAGTCCCCTATGTTCACTATTCCCATGGGTGGAGCTGATATTGTCTTAGGTGTTTAGTGACTCACAACTTTGGGCACCATAGAGCTAAACTTCCATGAATTGTTCATGTGTTTTCATTCCGAAGGAAGACAATTTGAACTTCGAGGACTACATGCAAAATCTCCTCAATTGGTTAGCTCTCACAAAATGCAAAAGATTCTTAAAAATGGGGTAGAAGGATTCGTAACATG
Organism: Taxus chinensis; assembly: GCA_019776745.2. Lineage (NCBI taxonomy): Eukaryota > Viridiplantae > Streptophyta > Pinopsida > Cupressales > Taxaceae > Taxus > Taxus chinensis. The sequence goes on along the minus strand of CM034147.1, from coordinate 145,511,753 downwards.
ATAGTTCTCCATGAAAGTTCAACCACTAAATACAGTCACACACCCTGATCTTCAGAAGGTTATTGATAAACTCGCAATTGTCTTTGAGGAGCGTAGAGGATTGCCTCGCAAAAGAGATCATGATCTTTCCATTCTATTAGTTCTAGGAAGCTAACTCCCCAACATCAGGCCTTATAGATACCCATATGTGCAAAAGAGTGAGATTGAGAAGATGGTGGAGGAAATGTTGGAAATGAGAATTATCCATCACAGTCAAAGTGCTTATTCTGCTTTAGTGGTGATGGTGCGTAGGAAGGATGGTAGGTGACATATGTGTCCAAACTACATAGAACTTAACAAGTAAAATATTAAAGATAAGTTTTGTATTCTTGTCATTGATGATTTGTTAGATGAGTTGTATGGTGCAATTTATTTTTACCCAACTAGATCTTTGTTCCGGGTATCACCAAATTAGAGTAAAGGAAGAGGATATTATAAGACAACATTCAAAACTCATCAAGGCCATTATGAATTTCTAGTGATGCCTTTTGGCCTTACTAATACACCGTCCACATTTCAGAGTTCGATGAATTATGTATTTTGTCCATTCCTACAGAAGTTTGTCTTAGTATTTTTTTATGATATCCTAATCTACAACAAATCATGGGAGGAACATCTACATCATATAAATAGAGTCTTGGAAGCTCTGTAGAAACATCAATTGTATGCAAATCCTTCGAAGTGTTCTTTTGGGGTAAAGGAAGTGGAATACTTGGGCCATATTCTCTCTCATGAAGGTGTTAAGGTGGACCCTCACAAGATCAAGCACATAGTGGAATAGGAAGTTCCGAGGACCCTCAGGAATTTACAAGGTTTCTTAGGGCTCACAAGGTACTATTGCAGATTTGTAAATAACTATGGCAGTAGAGCAACACAATTCACAACATTATTGAAGAAAGACTCCTTTCATTGTAATGAGGAAGCTTCTAGCGCGTTCCGAAAATTGTATTTTGTCCATTCCTACGGAAGTTTGTCTTGGTATTTTTTCATGACATCCTAATCTGCAACAAATCATGGGAGGAACATCTAGATCATGTAAATAGAGTCTTGGAAGCTCTAGAGAAACATCAATTATATGCAAATCCTTTGAAGTGTTCTTTTGGGGTAAAGGAAGTGGAATACTTGGGCCATATTGTCTCTCATGAAGGTATCAAGGTGGACCCTCGCAAGATCAAGCCCATGGTGGAATGGGAAGTTACTAGAACCCTAAAGAATTTACAAGGTTTCTTAGGGCTAACAAGGTACTATCGCAGATTTGTAAATAACTATGGTAGTGTATCAACACAACTCACAACATTATTGAAGAGAAATTCATTTCATTGGAATGAGGAAGCTTTTAGGGTGTTCACAAAATCAAAGGAGGCAATGTGCACCACCCCAGTGTTAGCAACCCCAGATTTCTCCAAGACCTTCATAGTTGAATGTGATGCTTCAGGAAAAGGCATAGGGGCATTACTCATGCAAGAAGGAAATCCCATAACATTTGAGAGTCATTAATTATAAGGATTTTTTTTTTGAAGCATACATATGAGAAGGAAATGATGGCAATCTTTCATGCGGTCAAACAATGGAGACCATACTTGATGGGTAAACACTTCAAGGTAAAGACAGATCATGATACTTTGAAATACTTCTTGGAGCAACGAATATCTTCATAACAACAAATATGGGTCACTAAGATGTTGGGTTATGACTTTGAGATCATTTATAACAAAGGGAAAGAAAATATGGTTGTTTGTGCACTATCTAGGAGGAATGAGTCCATAGAAGCATTGTTGTGTGTCATCTCTATACTGAAGGAAGATTGGGTAGATCAGTCAAGGGAAGAATGACAGAAAGATACAGAGGTCCAAATTCTCATTCAATATCTCCAACATGATCCAAACATATCTGAAAAATTTAGATGGAAGGGTGATACATTGTGGTATAAGGATAGGTTGTATTTGTGCAAGAACTCCACACTCAAACATCATGTTCTTTCAAATCTTCTTTCTTCTCCACTAGGTGGCCATTCTGGGTTCTTGAAAACCCATCATTGAGTTAAACAATATTTCTTTTTGAAGGGATTGAAAGGTGATGTTCAAAAAATTGTGGAAAAATGTTTGGTGTGCCAGCGTAATAAGGGAGAGACCATTAAGACACCGGGTATCCTACAACTTTTGTCTATTCCTAGTTAGAGATGGGAAGATGTCTCTATGAATTTTGTCACAAGATTACCGAAATCAGAAGGGAAAAGTGTAATCATGGTAGTGGTGGATAGATGTACCAAGTATGCTCATTTTTTTCCCATGTCTTATCCTTTTACAACTAGTACAATTGCCATCTTTTTTATGGATACAATTCAAAATCTTCATGGCACATCTAAAATTATAGTAAATGATCATGACCCAATATTTACGAGTAATTTTTAGATTGATTTGTTCTCTTGTTTGGGTACCCAATTGGCTCAAATTTCATCTTATCATCCCCAATCAGATGGGCAAATTGAGGTGGTAAACAAATGTTTGGAGAGGTATCTTCGATGTTTTAATTTAGATAAACAAGAAAGATGGGTGCAATTGTTGCCACTTGTGGAATGGTGGTATAACACTTCATTTCATAGCTCATCCAAAATGTCTCCATTTTTGGCACTATACGGGTACCATCATCTATGACTAATCTCTAACTTGAAGGTCAAACCTAAAGTGAGAGAAATTGAAGATCACATTCAACACCGACACGAGGTAATCTCTAGCCTTAGAGAGAATTTGGTAATGACACAAAACCGTATGAAGCAACAGGTTGATCGACATAATAGTGAGTGACACTTTGAAGTGGGAGACTTTTTTTTGTACAGTTGCAACCATATAAGATGTTGTCCTTAAAAAACAAAAAAAGGATAATAGGCTCGCACCTAAATAATATGTTCCTTTCCAAGTTTTACCAAAAATTGGTAGTGTGGCATATAAGCTAGAGCTCCCTTAGGGAACTAAAATACATCCAGTCTTCCATGTTTCTTGCTTGGAGAAAGTCATTGGATAGAAGGTGTCAACCCAATCAATTCTTCCCGAGTTGGACAAGGAGTGAAGGATCCTATTGGAACTTGAAGGGATCCTTTAAACGTGCACCTAAAGGTTGAGGACAAGAGTCATTACCGAGTATCTGATCAAGTGGAAGACTATGGACAATAAAGATTCAGCATGGGAGGATGAATCATTTCTGCAGCAACATCTAGGGTTGTCCAACATTGGGGACAATGTTACTTTAAAGGGGAGGGACATGCCACACCCTTAGTCCTATAGGTTAAATTGGATATGTAGGGTTGACTTGTGGCTTACATAATCCCTTTTCTTGTCATATGTCATTCATTTATGGTTTCATATGTTTGGTAGGTCGGATTGGGTATTGGCCATATTATAGGAAGGGTATATATATGAGGTAGTAAGGAGTAGTTATATTGAGTATTTGAGTCTTATTATATGGTTCGAAAGTTTCCCCCTCAAAGTGGCTAAGTCATTCTATTTACATATTGTGATCATTTCTCTATATTTTGGTGTTCTTTAGTGTTCTATTGTTTTTGATATTCATATCTATCTAAGTAATACCATTATAAAAAATAAGCAAGTCACAAGAGAGCTAGAGAGATGATCTGATTAGATTTTGAATGTGAGCATTTGTCTTAGCAAGGAAGCATGATCAAACTTGACATTACATAAGGGCAAGTTAACAAATTTTAGTGTCTACAATTGCCCCCTTTAAGTGTGTAATTGAAAACTACATGCTTAAAGGAAAAACATACGTGAATATGCACACCCACTTTTTCTTCGCTGCTAATCACACACCATATCAAATTTTGACAATAAACAAGTTAGCATCTAAAAAGAACCAAATCATGTAAAACCTTCACAATTATCAGAATCAATTTCTAAGAAATTGTGACTTCTTTAAAGCCTTTGGTTGATATCTCCCACCCACACTCTCAATTCTTACGACTCATCTTCTTGTTTGATTCCTCACTAACTTTTTCTTCTTAGTACCCTTCTATACTTCTAGGACTATTCTTAACTCTTACTAGCTCTACCCTTGGCTCCAATGTTCTCCCCTCGCCTTGAGATTGATTCACCTTAGTCTGCACATGAACTAAGAAAACTATGATGGTCACTATGCCTCCTCTCTTCTTAACTCTACCCTCTTAACAATAAACTCTCGTTGTATAAGGTTTCTCCACCAAATAGATTTATTTTCTTTACACAAAATCCTCAAGAATCGAAAGTGCTAAAAGCTCAACCCTAAATGCTCCTTGAAACTGATATAAGTATGAACCATACATTTAGACTCCTTATCTTCACTAATACTCTTTCATAGTAATTTGTCAATTCTCTACACTTGCACTGTGCACTAGGATTGTCACCATAAGTCTTCATTTTTATCCTTCTAAATGACCGTAAGAAACCTTAAACCCTCTCTTTATTGATAACCCTCTTATGGAGTATTTATTACCTTATACAGTGCTCAAACCCACATATTCCATGACATACTTTCTTGACTTCTTGGTACTTTATTATTAGTCTTCTTACCTGGGCTATGTCATGTAGAAACTACATATACCTACTCTTAGGAGTTATTCTTAACCCTATTTGAATTTCAACACTTGTGTCCCAATGTAATACATCACTTAAACCAATGCTTCCACACGAGGTAAGGTTTATGATCCAATTACTTCTCAAATTAGCTTTTGACTATGAAAAAACAAGGTAGATGATTGTGCACTCTACCTTTTTTCTCTAATCACCGTGTGTTTCCTCCTTGAACCTTATCCAAACCTCTTTTAATCTTTTGTCCACTGTGTTACTAAGTTTCTTTAAATTCATAAGTTACCTTTCAAGATATACTCATTCTTGTTGCTGACCTCTCAAGACTAGTTATCATAACTCTGTATTACAACTATGTCAAATAAAACCCCCACATCTAACCTTTTAATTCCTTCCTTAGCCTTCATATGACCTTGACTATTTTCAAATTAATTCACGTACACCCTCTACACAAGTTTCTCATCATAAATTTAGTCTCTTGGATCAATTTCACTTTCAATGTTTCTTCACACACGAAAAGGCCTGTGATAGTCCGACTGACAATAAGTAATTTGACTGATGTACACCCCTCTATTTATCGTGAAACTTCATAATATCCTTCATTACTCCTAAATCCACAATTCTACGATTTCTAGCATTTTCACTAGTTGAAAAGTGATTTTACTGAAATCTATGCTCTGTTTTATGTAATCAAAACACCATTAATGGATCTACAAACTTAGATTAATTCACAGGAATTACAAAGATTTAACAAACTCAAACTCCACACAAATATATTATAATTGTTGCAACATACAACTCCTCAATCTTCTCGGCTACATATGACTCCATTATATAGGAGTGGAGGATTAACAAATCTCTCAACAAATTTTGTTTCCTCATGAAACCAATTCTCCTGAATAATTTCAACTATAAACAAACATAATAATAAAAAAATACTAATTTGTTTTATTATTCTAACTTACTAACCACCCACTTTTCACCTAATTTACTTTTACCACTAACATTTATATTTACAATGCATAAATATAAAACCATATGATAAGGACTAAACCATAGAATTCCTAACATTCCTCCCTTAGTGTGATCATGGGGAAAACACACATGTATACTGTAATTGCCGCTTCAATGCTACTCATGATCTGGATGGTTTCTAGGAAAATACCAACAACCTCTAGATGGTTTTCCAAGTGGTTTACCAAAAACCACACCAAAGATAGTTTTCCCAATGGATTACAAATAGCCACAATTATAGATAGTTTTTCCAGTGGATTACTAACAACCACAACTATAGATGGTTTTCCAGTGGATCCAACAACCACAATATCATGATGTTGCAGTACATTGCTTGACTCTCACCATTGTTGTTCTTTAGGAGATTACATTTCAGAATATTATTCATCCACAAAAAAATGAAACAATGTGTCATTTCCTCCCCACAATGTGAAGTTTCCACAACACAAAGAAATTTGAAATCAACACACCATGTTGAAAGCAAAAAAGAAACGCATGCACAAACGTCAGCAAACCAGTGATGCGGCCCCGTCGTAGGTGACTAACGAGAGAACGATGTTTTTCCTCCATCCTCCGTTGCCTCCAACCTTCAATTTCATGCTTCCAAATAAGTCTGATTTATATTTAAGGCTCATGATGCAAATACTTATGATGACGAGACTCTGAATCTGACAAAAACCAACCTATGATGTTTTTGACGATAAATTCAAAACTAGATCTCCGTTTTGCAAATTGTAAAATGCGTTAGAAAGATGGTTTCAAAATCTTTCCAGTCATGCAGAGAATCACTGTCGATTTTTATGGAATTGTTGGCGATTCAATTTTTTGTGGCAATTTTCCTAATCGCTAGCGATTGTGTTTCAAGTCCATAATCGTCAACGATTATCAAAATCGTTGGCGATCACTGTAAAAATTCAATAAATATTTTCTATAGGACTCAACAGTGACTATAAAAAATTGATGGCGATTGGGTTGGTTAACGACGACCAGGACCTTCGTAGAAACCAAGATCAGCAAAATTGATGGTGACAATGGAAAATCGGGGCCGGTTGATTGTAATTTTTAAGAAATTGGCACCTACCACCTACGCGAAATTTCCAACCACCATATTTTCATTTTTCTCTACAAATTTATGCATGTCTTCAAACTTCCATTTTTTTGCAGAGCTTTAGCCTGCTCTAATACCAAATGAAATCTAAGCACTATATTGAGATTAAAACACCATTAATGGATCTACAAACTCAAATTAATTCACATGAATTACAAAGATTTAACAAACTCAAACTCCACACAAATATATTATAATCGCTGTAACATACAACTCCTCAATCTTCTCAGTTACATATTATTCCATTATATAAGAGTGGATGAATAAAAAATCTCTCAACAAATTATGTTTCCTCATGAAACCAATTCTCTCAAGAATAGTTTCAACAATAAACAAACATAATAATAAAACAATACTAATTTGTTTTATTATTCTAACTTTCTAACCACCCACTTTTCACCCAATTTACTTTTACAACTACCATTTATATTTACAATGCATAAATATAAAATCATATGATAAACACTAAACCATAGAATTCCTAACATTTACACTTGCTTGGATTTCTTAAACCCTAAACATGGTTTCTCAGGCCCAACAATAATAAAATTCAATTTATTGAACAATATTTACTTTCATGGATTAAAACCAATTCCTAGAGCTCTGGGCCATCATTTTCTAATTGTTCTCTTTTTGTTTCACTAAGTAATTGTGCAAGGTTTAGATCTAGTAATAAGCTTTATGCGAAAAACATGCCACGGATCCGGTTTCTGACAGTTTACAATCTTACAAGCTTTTTGATATTTAATCTAAAACCTTAATCCTCTAAATCCTTTCTCCTTACCGTCTTGGAAAACAATCTGAAACAACTTTCAACGATAACATTGCCTTATAACTTTTTTTAAGCTTCCCAAACATCATTGTACCAGTCATGCAAGACTATCTATTCTTGGAAAAAATGAGTTTTGACCTTTCTATCAACTCGGACTCTCGTGCACTCCTCACAACCCTGCGATTACCCCTATTTCCACTCATACATGCATCATGAAACTAGAGGGTCAAACCAAATATGTCTACTCCTTACTCAAACAAGAAAGAATGTACTAAACCTTTTGTTACAATACACGAAACTCTGCATTTCATTTATTCACAAACATAAATACCATTTAATTACATTGAATCAAGGTGTTTTATCACTTCAATCCTGTAAACATCTCAACACCATAAGAATTAACACGCAATAGCCTCCTTCTCCTTAGAAAATGTATATTATCTACAAATTTGCAATACTACAAGAAACTTGTCTATATGAGTTCTTCATAGTTTCATTCTAGGATTTCATGAGCCTTCAATGCTCTTCACCACGTACTTTTACAAACTCTGTTACTGCCTCTAAAACCTAACTAATTCCTCCTATTCCAATACCTCTGTTTTATGACCTAATGGAGGTAGTTGCCACTAGTTTAACTAACCTTAACTATGGTAAGAGCTAATTACATCATGGTAAACCCCACTTGAATGGTTGAAGAACACCTTAATTATATACCAAAAGTTCCTTAGTTTCCATTTTCATCGTTTCATACCTCCTTACTAACATCTAGCCTCCTAAATATAACTAGGAAATTCAAATATTGAAAATGATGCATTTTGGAGGAAAAACCCAAAATGACCTTGTTACAAACATGAAAGGACCAAAATGAGTTGGAATCCAAACCAAAACATTGAAAACATCTTCCTAAACCTATCTCAACCCAAAAAGTGCAACTAAACAATTTTTTTTTATTTACATGTTTGATGCTCCTGCATCAATGCTCCATGTTGAAACCTTCAACATATAGTGCAGTCAATGTCTATGGTATAAATTAAACTTTAACTCAAAATATAGATAATGCTTACATAACTTTTAATTTTTAAAAAACCTAAGTAAAGAAGAGAAAAACATGGAAGGAATACACCTATTCATTTTGTGGAGGGAAGAGTTTTTGTTGTTGTTGTGCCTTGGAGACTTGGAATTCACTGTGGAGATGAAGAAGGATTTGTGATGATTAGTCTCCAATTTTGTGCCATAAGAGAGATTAGGGGGTTGAGTGCATATCAACATCAAAGAGAGTGAGGAGAGGAGCCAAGTTGTCCCCCCTTTGGAGCTTTTTAGAGAAGAAAATATAGACAACAAAGAACTTAGTTGCTTCGATGCCTTCCACATTTGACAATCTAGTGAGAGAAGATGACAAATAGATCTACAAAGAACTTTGCTACTTCGAAACTTTCCATTAAACCCATGACCCACACTACTGCAGACAGATCTATGTCCAATTTTGTTCCAACTTGAATAAACTCAAACTTTGGAAAGAATTAACATTGTCATGCCCCCATACAATATTATGCCATCGAAATTGGTCATGTAGATTGTGAAAAATCATAGTGTCTTGCCCATAATTTGTATAACCCAAATATACTCATCTAATTAACTAGTAAAAAAATTGGAACTTTTTTTTTCTTTAATAAATATTTACACGTGGTTTAACCATTGTTGTTCCTAAACAATTAACTCTCACAGATGTACTGAACTGTTGAATTAATAATAATTGTACCTCATTATCATTTGTTACACAATTAAAAATAGATACGTTTATTGTGCTTTCCGCCACTTAAAGGGGATGAATAAATCCTCTTGAATTTTATTGTGCAGTTTAAGTTAGTAAATTTCAGTAATCCACATTACTCCACCTCCATGATCATTTTAAGAAGTATTAAATGAAGACAAACAACATTGTAGTCCTATTTACAAAATTTACGGTATCTTCTCAAGTCTTCCTTATTCAATTGCTCCAAGAGGCTATACCAAAAATCATTGCTTCATAATGTGAATAACTAGGGTTCCCTCAAATATTATAATATTGATGATGATGTTGGGCTCTTAGTCTTGAGAGATTAGATCAAATAATGGGTTCCAGGTGAGTACCAAGCTAATATTTAAGTGAAAGATGATAGTTTTAGTTAGGAACGATTATAAAAACCATTATTATACCGAGTTCTTAAAACTTAACCCTAGATGAATGATTCCCCAAACAAAATATTAATTTTGTCGATATAACTCGTTAATAAAACCACCATCGTTAAGATTAATAATTTGGGCATGGGCCTCATTTGGCTCATCCAAATAAACGCATGCTCTCTTGCACTAGATAGTTTATTTTAAGTTAATGATATTTCAAGACAAGTAACGAAGTTGTGGTATATGAACAAATTGTACAATAATTTTTGCTCTTAACTAAGTTACATCAATTTTTTCTTCTTCTAAAAATCCAACTAGTCAATTAGAAGATTTATTTATCTCATAAATTTTTCATATGTTTGCAAGGGCGAGGTTTATTATCTTGCCGAAGGCAAGTATATTGTCTTTATCAAAGAAAATACTCATTTTCTTGTGTATCAATTAGAGGTTACCACCTGTATTTAGATATTTTTTTGACTAAAGTTTGATTGTCCAAATTCATTTTATTTGTAGAAAAATGAACTTTTTAATTTAATTCTATTGGCTAGAGCCTTTATTCTCAAGGTAGAGGGGAATTTTCTATTAATTGATGATGAATAGAAACATGCCACATGGAAAATATTTCTTTTAACCTAAAGTTTAAATATTAATTTCATAGACTTGATTTGACATTTACTCGGGAATTGGTGGATGGATTCCGTAATGGCTTGCAAGAGTTTTGGAACGTAATGGACAAAACTAAATATTTAGCCCGATAGGCCTATTATAACTCAATACAATCAAAATTGTTCAACCGTTTCCGAATGCTTTTTTTAGGTTAGTTGTTTTTTTGGAACAATCTATCAGGATCTCTTCCATCTGAAATTGGAAATTTGGTGGTTTTGGAATCATTTGACGTCTTCCACTGTAGACACATGTAGTTTGATCAAAGCACTATTATTCCAATTATTGCACTAACTTTTCTTCTTCTCACCAATTGACAATACCTCATCAATAAGGCCTCCTCCAACTCATCATTTACGACATTATTTTAGTCATATTTCTCATATGAACCAATTAATAGGGTCAATTATTAGCTAAACCGTCTTCTCACCCTCTTCTATACCACTTTTACTAACTTCCTAATCTATCAATCCATTTCATTGGATTGATTAGACCTCTCAAAACCCTTTTGAAACCCTGATTATTCTATAAAAAGGATTAACTAGTCTAACCTAGTTTAATTAACCCTAAACTATGATTAACCTCTTCTAAACCTAGTCAAATCTTATTTTGACTCTCTAAAAGTGTCTTTTGGCTTATCCTTTTGTCCCACATGCACCAAAAGTCCCCCATTTCTGAAAATAGAAAACTATAAATAACCCACTACCCCTAGACCATTTCTAAGAACTCTCCTTCTTCCTAACATAATCTATAACATTTTGCTTAGGTTTTAGAGTTTATTTCATTTATTTTATTGAGCTATTGTTTTTGCTATTGCACTAGACACCAAGCATTGAGTAAACGGGAAAAACCATTGGCCTTGAAGCCATTAAGGGTGGGCTCCCATTCTCATTTAATCACATAACTGATTTCTTAGGATCTTTACTAGGTTCATTTGTTAAAGCTTTCAAGTATAGATGATTACTAAATATGTTAGGTTGTTTGTTTCTTTCAAGTTAATGTATGCAAAGTGATGAATCCTTGTTTATTTATTATCTGATGGTCCATTGACTAGTTTGTTAAAATCCTTTGGGGTTTCTTTAGAGATTCTTACCCCATGTCCATAGCTTTTGCAACTTTTCATTGAACACATTTGGCACGCCCGATGGGACACTCACCATTGTCCTCTAGGAGCCTTTTTCAAGCTTTCTAAGTCCACTTTCATGTTTCCTAGGAAAAACAACTTGCTATTTACTTAATTTCATTTTTTAAGTAAGTTGAATCATCCTTATTCATACGTATTTTGTGGGTTTAATTCAGTAATAGGCTTCTTTGACTAACGTTTAACCTGTTTGACTATTGAAAATTTTCATTTTTGTGAATTTTGTAGGTTTTTCAAGGGGTATTCGTAGGTATTTTGGAGGGGAGTGTCTCCGTCGAAACCCTAGTGCTGGTGTCGAGATGGTTGTGCACCCGTTTTGTCATATTTTTCATAAGCAGTTATTTTACAAAGGACACCATATGTGTTGAACCATCGACATCTCCATTGACTGTCAGGCGCTCATGTCTCTCTGGACATGTTGGTTTATATTAACATACTGTGTTGATTTCCTTTTTTTGCTTACAGGCATCTCTGTTGAACTGTAAGCGTCTCCACTGAAACCCTAGTGTACATGTCTGACAGGCCTGCATAGGTGTTGGACCCCACTATCAAAATTCTTTGCCACACATCCACGTCGTTGTGGCACGTATATGTTGGATGGGGTGCGCAGGTGTTGTTCTGGACACACATGTGTCTATGCTAAAATTTGTTTTTTTTCTACTTCAAGCTGTAAGATCATTTCTTTGGATTTTCCTGATGTTTGTAAGGTTTAACAAGTAATTCCTGATGTTTGTAAGGTTTAACAAGTAATTGCAGGTTGCCATTTGGTTATTTAACTAACGTAGCTTAAAGTGTTTGAGTTTCTTAGTTAAAGCAAGGTTTGTGAAGTGTGTATGCTCTCTCCTCGAACCTTCTAGGTGATCTTGGAAATCAAAAACACTTCTAGGAACATTTTGTCACATTCAAAGATGTTTATTTTACGCTTCTTAATTAGATTAACCTTTCTAAAGTTCGTTAAAACGAAGTCTATCTTTTATAAGCACATTTAAAAGTACTTTCCACAAAAAAATGTTTTGGTAGAGTTTTCACGTTGTGTATGCTCTTCCTTTGCACCTTTCGGTGATCTTAGGAATAAAAAACAAACGTGTAAAATCTCTTCTTGATATCAGTATTTGATGGAAAATTACTAACTCTGTGTGTATAGGGCCTAAACACTTTCCAAAGAGAGAAGTCGAGACAAAGCAAAAACTTCTAATACATGTGTTTTCATACAGGTTGCCAAAATGGTGTGCTACTTGAAACCCCATTAAGTTAAGCTAGATAAAAAAACACACCATTGCACTTCACACTATATTGTAGGTTTTGGAAAATGATACGTCCCTATCTGCTCAATTGGAACATAACCCCTCTGGCATAATGCCTTAAGCTACACCGATGGGGTTGGTTCCAAAAACCTTAAATTAATCCACCATTGAGTAACCTCGTGGATGAAACAGAAAGCGCTCTGCTTACCCACTTGACTAGTTTTTACATTGTAAGTTAGAGTCAAAGTTGTCTGTATCGCGACCCTAGTGAGGATACGCTTGAACACACTAGTTTCTCATTGTATTTGAAGGGAGTAAAGTAAAGCCAAGATACTCCCAATTTAGTCATTGCAAATTTTTGGGTAAATCGAGTTCGCATTTAGACAACTTGCGACACCTAGTTGAGAGAGCTTATTAGGGAAGCCATTTTTTCTTAGAGCCCACTTGGCTAGTCCGTTGTCATGTCAATCTATCACGAAGGGACAACTCACTTAGAATTTTAACCTTGTTTCTCGAACAAGGAAAATAGCCCATGTAAGTTAGAACTAAGTGTCTTTCACCACAGAATTAAATGACGTCTCACTTAGCTCAGTTTCATTCTCTCCTTCGGATGAGGTGAAACTCTGCCCAAGTGGCGCTTAGTTTATTTTCACCCTTTGATCTATACCCTTGCATTCTTGTCGACCATTTTTTCGAGGTGAGAAGGAGGCGTACCTCGCACGTTTTATCAAAGATAGTACTTGCCACGTTTTTGTCCATTTACGCCCATCCATGTTTGCGGCTGGGTTGTTAAACATCTAAAGTGCGTAAGTACGTTTTCATATTTTTGATAGTCCTTTGATTTTGATTTTGAGATCGTCTTCACTTCTGTTTTTTCCGTTCATCATTTATCTCTCCTTAGGTTAGTTTTTCTTGCATTCTAGTCACATAATATTGGTACTTACGTCGTTTTTTCAATTTCTTGAGAACTTGATATAAGTCCCTTTATTGTGTGGTTACGCTGCTCGTGCAACTAAAAACTTCTTGCTATACTCATACTTAGTTTCAGTTCCAACGACATCTAAGTATTTTTGAGAGTGTTGATATTGCCTTATATATACCGAAATAACGTCGTCTTGATACTAACACATTTCTTTCTCAGCTAATGTATTAGGATAGTGTTGTTATGCTATACATACTCACAACTTCCATTTTTCAGAAAACTTAGCTTTCATCGGCATTCGAACTAGTTTTAGTATACCTCGTCGAGATATTGTGTTAGTACCACTTTGATATTTAGGCCTTGTTAGAATTATAACTTGACCTACGTACTGATACGATATTGTCACTATCTGCTTTACAACCCTTCACCAGAATCTTAGATAGGGTATAAACCTGGAAAAAATGACGATTTAAGTGATCGTTGCATTTGAGTGTTCTTTGAATCATAAAAAAAACTACACGACATTACTTCTAAGAGCACACTAGGTTATTTCAACATCATATTGAGCAACTTACACAAACAGACGCATAGGTTTAATGTAAACTTTGAAGCACATTTAGACTGAACCTCGTATAACTTTGACTAGTGATGCCTAGAATCACGAAGATGGAATCCAAACCAAATGATCGTGACTTAGGAGAAAATTATTTCGAGTCCTTCCCATTTAGCTACAACAACTTAACACCCCTCTTTTCACAAGTCAAGGACGCAGAGCCATTGAGTGATCATAGTGGAGAGGATTCTGACTCTTCTGAAGAACAACACCAATTAGACCTAGGTCACTTTTATGAGATCCTTTATTTCATCACAGATCAATTACTCGCAAGAGTCTTAGAATTAGGGGCTAAGCTTCCCTAGGAATGCAAAGTAGAAACCAAGATCGGTAATCATAAAACAGAAGAACGAAGATCCCTCTTAGACATGGATAAACCCTTTGACGTAGGGTATCCTTCTACTTCTGGGAAACATCACAACACCGCTGAAGGAGACCCATCCAAGCCACTTGGTTATCCACGATGACCTTATTACAAAGCTTCACGTAAAGTGAAGATTAAGCACAAAGCCTCGCTGCCTCCCAAGTTCGATGAGGAAGAGGATCCTTTCATTGAAGAAGAGATCCTTCAAAAATAGTGAAACTGATCCAAAAATTAGCAAACTTAGGCTCTTCAAGTAGGTACGTATACAAAGACAAAATCAAGATGAAATCTAGCGAGTTCCACTTTGATCAATATAGTGATGTGACTTTTAAAGTGGCTAAGGCACAAAGGCCAATGTCACCCACCAAAAAACAACTTATTGAACAAGAATTACAATCAATGAAATACACGCTTACTACGCTACAAGAGGGAAACATAGGACATAGGAAGAAATATTTGTAGGAAGAACTATGCCCTTACCCCTTCAATAAGGACATGTTACGACAACCCTTCCCAAAACATTTTACTGTTCCTAAATTTGATAAATATAAGAGAAAAGGTGAACCTCGTGATCACATCAAAGACTTTTATATGGATTTCCAAGAGGTCGCGTATAGCGATAACTTCTTAATATGACTCTTCCCTCGCATCCTAGGGGCACTGTGATTGGAATGGGTCTTTAGCATACCCAAGGGATCCATTACAACATGGCCCACATTAGCAAAAAAAAATTTATGACATTATTTCTACAACATAGAAAATGATATTACAATGAATGACCTCTGCAATAAAGCAAAATCCCAAAGAGACCTTTGCAATATTTTTACAATGATGGCGAGGGTTGGCAAGCCATTTCGCTTGCGCCTTACTAGAAAAACAACTAGTAAGAATATTTGTGCCTAAATTTAACCCAGAGATAGCCTTTCATTTATAAATGCACTGTGGCTCTAACTTAAAACAAGTTATAGAGAAGGGCAGTCGAATCAAAAAGGCCCTAATCGCAAAGGGAACACTTAAACCGGTTGTCAAAGACAAACATGAAGCAAAATCCTCAGATAAACCAAAGTTTTTTAACAAAAACAAACATGTCGTTGGTAATGGCATTACAGACTCCAAAAGAGTCCAAGTTTTGCATACTGGTCCACTTTTAAAGCTCTCACAAGGACCTCATCCCAATGCACCCAGTAAATGTATGTTCATGCCATTAACAGAGTCCCTATCTGAGATACTAAAATAGTTAGATGAGGTGAACATAGTGGAATACCCAACTATGACAGTACCATACCCAAAAGATGCTCCAAAACCCAGTTGGTTCAAAGATCATGAGTCTTGTGACTTCCACTGTGTTAAAGGGCACAAGACAGATAGGTTCCTAAGACTACGTAATTATATACAAGACCTCATTGAAGAGAGAAAATTTGCCATAGATTCTCTCCCTGACTCAAGACAAGGTCCAAATGAGAAAATGGGCATCTTCAAAAATCCCTTTCCTAACCATGCAGATAAAAAGAAAAGGAAGCCAAATCATGGAAAAACCTCCAATGACTATAGGATTGTTGCCTGTGTTGATCACACCAATGATAGCCCCTTCGATTCCCTCATAGGATGTATCCGTTCGTCTGATGAACATGTCAATACTATTAGGATCTTAGAAAAGAGTTGTGCAGTAGGGATGTGGCACGCTCATTTGATGATACCAGATCCCCTACATATCCCTCATGAAGGTCAGTACAACCTAATAGAATAGTTAGAGAAAACGCCCGCTAGGATCTCAATCTTAGATCTCCTCAAAATATCTATTGCACATAAAACACATTATATAAAACATTGCAGAGTTAGGGAGTCTCTACCGATGTAGATCCCACAAACCTCCAAGCCATGATTTCACACCTTGACTCCAACAATCATATCACTTTTGATCGTGCTGTGATCCCGCATAACGACCAAGAGCACAACCTACCCTTATATATAGAAGTAGTTGTGACCCGCCGTAAGATCAAGAGAGTACTTGTGGACAACTGATCCGGTTTAAACATTTTTACTTTGAAGATGGTTAAGTAGCTAGGCCACTTAGAAATGGATTTAGGTGCAAAAACTATTACAATCATGACCTATGATAATGAGGAGTGAGAGTCAGCAAGCAATATAGTAGTTACAATGGAAGTAGGGCCGACTTGTCATGATACAACGTTCCATGTCCTTGACTTGGATATACCATACAACATGCTTTTAAGATGCCCATGGATCCATACCATGCAGGCCATTCCTTCACCTTTCCATCAATGTATCAAAATGTGCCATAAAGGATAGATAATCACCATTCAGGGTGATCCAGAACCGTTTACACATTGCAGATCCTTGCATAGTTTTTCTCATGCACCCTATAAATTCCCTTCTGCAGATATTGTTGTTCCTTTCCAAATAGAGGCTATCAAGGAACATGTGGATCGAGATTCATTCACTCCCTGTAATCAAGGATTTCCTTCTTTGGTCAACCCTTTTGCATCATGGGAGGAAACATTGGCAAAATATGGCTCAGGTGATCCGTTCACTCTTGAACAATATTTATTAATATCAGATTTATCAGTGTCGCCTAGGACATGTGGTAAACTCTATTTTCAGTTCAAAAGCACTTGGGATAAATTCCTTAAACCATTAGAGAAGTTCATTCCTAGTGGTTTCTTATCCGAGGAAAAGATGTTGGAAGATCCCACCAACAGAGTACCTGAAGGTACCATGAATTCATGCCATCTGACCCCACTATATGTCAAAGGCCACTGTATGATGTATGTCAGGGGTTACAATGTGTTTGGATATGGTATCAATGCGCAAGGGCGATTAGAACCCATTCCTATCCCTCACTTCAAATCAAACAAACATGGGTTTGGAATAATACCTCATGATGAGGCACCCTTTGAGATTGATGCCACCTCTTCCAAACATGAGGATGATTCATCTCATTCCGATAGCGATACAAATTCCCAATGTAGCCTCTACGAGAATCTTGCCTCCACTAACCTATTCCCCTGATTCAGATGTCCTTACCTTATCCGGATCCAACCCTCAAACCAATTACCAAGTAACCCTTGTATATTCTGAACTTGTAGATTGTGATCAACCGTTTCATGTGTCAATCGATCTCTTTTAGAATGATGAAACATTTGCAAAATTCATGGGACTCAAGGATTTTATTCCGGCTGGGGATCACAAGAAAGTCTTTACAATTCAACTAGACACTTGTGCATACTTTGGAGAAGAAACAGAGATGTGTGGATGCTTGAATGGGAAATTCGTAAACAAGAGTAAGAATACTTCAAAGAAACATTGTGCAAGGAATAAACGCAAGTCTCATAGCAACAAGCTTTTTAAAGCACTCGTAGACAAACAGAATGAAGGACATATAGACAAAATGATCTATCCGTTTAAGGATGATGACGAGCTACCTAAGGAGGTTGACGTTACTCTTCCCCCTGATCCTACGCAGATGGAAAATACCTCAAAGATGCTTGTGGAAGAAACCATTAGTGTCAACATTGGCTCGGAAGAGGAACCTAGAATGATAAATTTGGGAGCTTCATTCTCAGCACAAGAACAGAAGGTTTTTGTAGAGTTGTTAAGAGAATATGGAGATATATTTGTGTGGTCATACGCTGTTATGCCTAGTTTGAATCCAAAATTGGTCATACAAAACCTCGTTGTGCACCCAGACACCAAACCCATCAAGTAGAAGTTGAGAAAGATGCACCCTAAAATTGCACTCCTTGTCAAAGAAGAACTTGAAAAGTTATTAGCTACTGATTTTGTTAAGCCCATTGACTATTCAAATTGGATATCTAACATAGTCCATGTTCAAAAGAAACCTTTTGGCATAATGATTTTCACCGAATTCCGTGACATCAATAAGGCATGTCCCAAAGATGACTTCCCCTTGCCTAATATTTACATGATCGTTGATTCCACCACTGGTTATGAAATGTTGTCATTAATGGATAGTTTTTCAGGCTATAACCAAATTAGGATTGTAGAGGAGGATCAACATAAAACAAATTTCATCACCACTTGGGGAACGTTTTGTTATAAGGTCATGCCTTTTGGACTCAAGAATTCCGGGGCCACCTATCAACGCACAATGACTATCATCTTACATCACATGATGAATGACATCACAAAGGATTATGTCGATGATTTCTTGGCAAAGTCCAAAAGCAGAGGAGAGCACCTTGAAGTGCTAAGACGTATTTTCCAATGTCTCCGGGATTACAAGGTATGCTTGAACCCCAAGAAGTATGTCTTTGGCATTTTGTTAGGAAAACTCCTAGGTTTCATCATTTCACAGAGAGGCATAGAGTTGGATCCTGCAAAGGTTACAACTATCACAGAAATGCCTCCACCTAAAAATATTAAACAACTAAGAAGTTTACAAGGAAAAATTTCGGCAATACGTCGTTTTATTTCACAACTTACGGATAAGTGTCACCCATTTACACATCTCCTCAAGAAGGATATTGCATTCAATTGGGGACCGGATTGCCAAAAGGCATTTGCAATACTTAAACAGTACCTTGTCAACCCACCTATACTCATGCCGCCCACCCCAGGTGAACCTCTACTCTTATACATCTTAGCTACCCAATTTGCTATTGGTGCATTGCTTGCCCAATATGACCTAGACCATAGAGAAATGGCAGTTTATTATCTTAGTCACACCTTGATTGCCTATGAGCTAAATTACCTGTAGATTGAAAAGGCCTGCTTAGAAGTCATCTTCACCTTTTAGAAACTTCGCCATTATCTCCTTAACAACAAAACCAAGCTAATATCCAAAGTTGACCCTCTCAAGTACCTTTTATACAAACCTGCCCTTATGGGACGAATGAATAATTGGATCATTCTCCTAAGTGAATTTGGCATTGGGTTTGTAAACTAGAAGTCCTTGAAGGGACATGTATTGGCTGATCATTTGGCAGAAGCTCCCATACCAGGAATGGAACCTTTGTGTCTAGACCTGCCAGATTCATCCATGATGTATGTTGAAGAATATGTAGAATGGCAAGTCCATTTTGATGGATCATTCACCTTCCACGGATTGGGGGTAGGGTAGTGCTCATCACTCCCATAGGTGAGGATATTCCAAGAGCATTCCGTTTGGGATTCCCTTGCACTAATAAAATTGCAGAGTATGAGGCACTCATTGTTGATCTCAAGTTGGCTATCACTTGGAATATCAGACAGCTACGATTCATTAGGGACTCCCAACTTATCATTAAACAAGTTAATGATGAGTATAAGGTCAAAGATGAGAAACTTGTTCCATACAAGAAGTTGGTTGAAACCTTGAAGGAGTATTTTACACAGATTCTCTTTGAGAAAAAATCGAGGTCACATAATAGATCAACAAATGTTATGGCTACAATTGGATCTCTCTTACGCATTCCACCTTAGGAGATTAAAATTCCTTTCTTTGTAGAGCATTTACAAATACCTACATATGACATGTCAGAATCTTGTTTGGCATGTGAAATTGTTGGTCCATCCTCCCCTTGGTACAGATACATACAAGATGGCATATTTCCCCAAGACATTACCCATTTGGAGAAGAAAACCCTTATCCACCGCATAGCCTGTGATACCCTCCTAGGAGGCACCCTTATCCACCGCATAGCCCATTATGTCTGTTATCATCATATCACAACACCCTTATGTTTACACAAGTGCATATACTTGAACTCACGGTGTGATTGGATAACATGGGTACTATCTCAAAGTTGTGGGACTTGCTACTTGAGATAGACCTCTAGAGAAAGCTGGTTCTTGCTCCTAAACTACATGCCACAATCTACTCTAATGCAAGAAAAACTATCTATTCTAATCTAAATTTCCAAGGGACCAGGGAGAGAGAATGCATGAAATGAAAGTATACACTAAAGCGGTGATACACCAGAAAAGGAGGGTGTGAGAGTAGTCTTCCAATCTGTAAAAACTAGGAGTAAAGTGCATACTAGAAGGGGTGATAACAGTTCTCCACAATCTAGCAAAATGCATTCACAACAACATTTCAAACATACACAATGATAATGGATCCCTACAAGAACATAAAAATAGACACAATATTCTTGTAATCGAGGTTGGAGGGGAAAGAAGAATGCAAGAAAACACAGCAGGGGAAGATGCATCCACAAACTTGTATTTTATTGCTTCATGATATGCACAGTTCAATCTATTACAAGATAAGGGCCTGGATCACCATGCAAGGAGTCCACTATAAGGGCCTCTAGCACATTGGCTTCACAAAGCAATTTTGACAGAGCTTTGCTACAAGAAAAACTCTCTTTCACAACGAGCCCAACACTCCAATTTATAGGAAAATGAGAAGAGAGAGAGAAGGGGAAAATGGAAATCCCAAAATCTGTTCTTCAACCACTTGTAAGAGGCACTAAATGGAGTGAAATGATTGTATGTTACTTGGAAAAGGCTCCCCATATTGTCCCAGGTGTTGCAACAAAGAAAGAATGATGACCATGCCTCTTAATTGCACTTGCAACTACCAAATAAAACATTGTTATGAACCTGGACACGTTTTATGAGAAATACGCACCGATTTCTCATAAAATCTAGAATTTCTTGATTTATGTGCATCGGGCTCGGAGCCAGGATTCCAATGGTACCAATTTTGTGTGGTTTTGTTGAGAAATGCAAAAGTTATGACCTTTTGAGTGCAAGCAGCGGTTTTGGGTCTGGCAAGTGTTTTCTGTCATTTGACGGGAATGAGCATTAACCGAATAGGGCTGAATATGTTTATTTTATTTAAATACGAGTGTAGAGGACGTCGTGCTCATTCCAGAAAGTCCAATTTTGTGAAAATCGGAGCTCAGAGTCAAAAGTTATGGCCATTTGAAGTTTTGGGAGTCAAATGTTGACTTTTCCTTTGAATTGCGGATATTGCGGCAAAATCGGATCCGCGTGTTCCGGCTTTCCCGGACACATTCTTCCGCATCAGCTGATTCGGGCTTCCTTGTCCCCTTTTGTGGCCTTTTCGCCTTTGTGTGTCCCGCGTGTCCTGACGTCCCAACTGTCCCGCGGACTGCCTGGGACAAAAAATGTCTGACTTAGCCAATTTTCTTTGTATTTTGGCCCCAAACTTGGTACGACAAACCTCGGTACGACCCACAACCTTCAGACCCGCAATGCATTAAAACAAGCCTACGAATTCATTTTTGCATTTTTTTCAATTTTTTCTAACTCGTTGGGATTTTTTCTTGGATGGGAGAGTTAGAGAGAAGCCGAAGGGGCCCCAAAAACATGATTTTGGGCATTGAATCAATCTATTTGCTTGGGACTTAATAATCTGATGTGTTATCAAAATTTACCTCGAGGGGTGAATTTTGGATAACAATACCCTCATAGGAGGAACCCTTTATCGTCGTGGCTGTGACGGGAATCTGCTTCGTTGTTTGGATGTTACCGACTCATTCCACGCTATTAAGGAAGTACACAATGGTATTTGTGGAGCACATACCAATGACATGGTAATGTCTAAGAAGTTGTTAAGGGTAGGTTATTATTGGCCCACCATGGAAGCAGACTGTTGTAATTTCGTCAAGAAATGTGAGCTATTCCAAAAGTATGGAAACTTGATACATGCACCAGCACAGGATTTGCAACCTATTGCAACACCTTGTTCATTTTCCAAAAGGGGCCTGGATCTCATAGGGAAGCTCTATCCTTCTTCTTAAGATGGCCACACCCACATTATCACTACCACCGAATATTTTACTAAATGGGTAGAGGTTGTGCCTCTTACTTATGTCATTAGTGCACAAATTTCTAAATTCATCATGAACCATCTCATATGCCGTTATGGTATCCCTTCTGCCATTGTCACTGATAATGGTAAATCCTTCAAGAACAAAACAATTAAGACATTGTGTCAATGTTTCTATATTCAACTCAAGTGGTCTACCCCCTATTACCCCCAAGGTAATGGGCAAGCTAAAGCTACCAATAAAACCCTTGTACAAGTCATGGAGAAAATGGTAAGTAAGACTGGTTGTAATTGGCACTTACAGATTCATCCTGCCCTTTGGGCCTATCAAACCTCCATCTGCACTCCTACTGGTGTGACCCCATATTCCCTGGTTTATGGAACAGAAGCCATCATACCCTTGGAAGTGGAGCTTCCCTCCCTAAGAATATCTCTCCGATATTATCTTGATAAAGACGAAGAATATAGATTAGCTCGGCTAGCAGAGCTAGAGTTGTTGGATGAAAAGCGTATAAGAGCGCTTAATAACCTCAAAGTCTACTAGAACAGAGTATCAAGAGAATATAACAAACGGATTATTCATCGTGAATTTGATGTAGGTGATCAAGTGTTGAAATAAAATCACAAGAATACCGTCAAAGACAGATAAAAGAAAATTAAGTTTGAAGCTAACTGGATAGGGCCTTATGTAGTGATTTTTAAGTATGGGTCAGGAGCTTATAAACTGGCATATTGAGATGGTGAGGAGCTTTTGGAACCTATGAATGCCATATATCTCAAGTGCTTCTATTCTTAAGTGTTGCATGAATATCAGAAAAGAACTAAAAAGTATATAAACAAAGAAAAAACAAGCAAAAAATGAAAAGATGGAGAAAACAGTAAATAAAAAATAGGTCGTCGACGTGTGAAAACCACACAATTGTGGTACAGTGGGCATGTCTTTGGGTGAAAACTAGTTCCCGGCGCTCAAGGAGGATCCGTCGGTCACAATCTACTCTTGCGTCCAAATGGATAACTCTCACCACTATCTAGGATTAGTTTCCTTTGCTAGGTCTAGAAACCCTACCAAATCTACCTAGACATATCAAAGTTAAAATTAGACCGTTCATAGATAAACTGTTATAATATGCTTCTGGTTTTCAAGAAATATAATTCACCACTATGGACAGAAGCCTCATAATAAATTTATATGATAGAGTTATATGCAAGTGTGTGTGTGTGTGTATTTTTTATATTTTTTATTTTTTTAACCTTCCATGTACGAATGAAAAAACTAGATTTTACAACTACTCAAGTATTTTTATCCTCTTATAGATATTTATACATTGCTCCATGTATATGTGTGTTTACATATGAATCAAATCACTTACAATTATAGGGGTTTGATTTTACAACTACTCGAGTATTTTTATCCTCTTATAGATATTTATACATTGCTCCAGGTATATGTGTGTTTACATATGAATCAAATCACTTACAATTATAGGGGTTTGCTATACTGAGAGCTCAAATAAAAATTTAGGATCCTATCAAATAAAATAAGGAACCATGCTTGGCCTTATAGGGCATGTTTCATTTTCTAATGCATCAGTTTACCGAAGAGAGAAAGAAGGGGGGTATTAAGATGAAATCAAAGTTTTCAATTTGAGAACAAGGGGAGATATTACTAAATCTCATGATGGATATCATTTTTCATTTGATTTGAAAAGGGAAATAGTGCCATAAAGCACGTAATAGATCATCCCTCTAAGCATTGTTGGATTGCTACAAACTTGGAATCTTCGTAATACTTGTAACCTTTACAAATAAGGGAAACAAAAGTATTAACATGCAACATATATTTTCTCTCCTTCTTACAAGTTAGGATTTGTCCCACAAGGTAAGAGTAAGGTGTTCAAGTTTATTCAAGTTTATACACAATGAAATTCAACATTTCTATTAGGCATCACCTATTATAAAAGGTTTACAAAGGTGTATAAGATCCATTCAAGTTCAAGAGTTACTAAACTCAACTCGGTTCCATGGAAACTCCAAATAGGAGGAAAGATTCTTTTACAAAATACTACACATTTATTCTTTTATAAGAACAATATCTTTTTAAAAACAACACAAACTCAATTAAATGAAATCTTTATTCTTACGCAATTATAAAAATCTCTCCTTTTCCACTCAAGCTCTTAAGAGAGTAAAAAAATATGTCCATAAAATCAATCTCTTCATTCCTATACTCGACATTCCAATTGCATGGAAAGTAAAAGAGATCTTCTTTATTCAATACACATAATATCATCCTTTCATAACAAGAATACACAATAAGAATGAAATTTACAATTATATTCCAAACCCTCTTACAATATCATATTCCTTTATAATTTACAAGGAAACAACAACACAAAATAAAAGAGTAAAAGTCTCCCTAAAAAGAGAATATCATGCCAAATTGTTTTTGAGGGAATCCCTCCATATATTCAAGAAAGAATGCAAGCTCCAAGTCCACTTTCCAATACTCCAAAAACCACATGAGGTAGATGCTTGGTTTTCCACCCAACCTATAGGCATCATTACATGCCACTTTCTCATAAGGAGGACACAATAGCCTCTCTCCCATCCCATGAGAGAGGGAGAGAGGAAGTAAGCCTCCAAGATGCATAAGGGGAGTGAGGGAAAGATAAGAAACCAACCATATACACAAAGAATTCAAGTTTACAATATATCAATGACACACACATATGAAGCACAATACTTCCCAAGAGGGAAAGAGGGGAAATATTAGTTCCATGGTATCCACATTTCCATACAACCAATAGGATTTCAACACCTTTCCAAATGACCCCATGTCACCAGGGCCCCCTCAATCCTTCCAGGATATTATTTCCCATGCCTCCCAAAAGGATGATAAGAAATGGAGAAACTAAGGAAAACAAACAATAACCCAACACCTTTATACATATCCCTTTAACAATGAAACACAATAAAGAAAACAAACATATAACTCTGCCTAAATCAACAAGAATTTGTGAGGCTTACCTATCAAGCAATAAAACCCAAATTCCAAATTTCATGACCAACCTCCATAATCTCCATTCTCCCTTGCCAAGATTCCCATGAACTCCATGTAAAGAAAGAGAAACCACCAAGTCCCTCCAAGATTCAAGCTCTTCCAAGTTCTCTCCCCAAACTCCTCATGCAAAAAATGAGACCAAAAAGTCCCCCCACCCCCTCTCAAGGTGGAGGTATGAAAAAGTTGGTTATGTTCTCATGTGTTTGAGACTTAAAGTAGTATAATCATGTGAAGTGCAAAGTCTCATAAGTGAGTGTATGTGAGTATAAAAGGTCATCCTAATATATCATGACCTCATAACAAAGTTGATTGAAATATTTGTATGCATGATCAAACATTTTTTCTTTTAGAAGAAATAAAATGTTCTTACTAAAGATAAATTGTTTCTCTAGATATATTGGTTGATAAATTAATCGATGCATGGTATACTTGAATCTAAGAAACTTGTTGAGTGGTTGAAATGTGTTCAAATATATCTCTTGGACCCTTATTGGTAGTATACTACATTAAGAAATATTATTCTAGTTTTAGAAAATTATGCATAGACACACTAGGTCATGAATGGAACTAATCTAAGCCATGATCAATCAGGGAAGTTTAAATAATAATTCTCCATCATGTGTTTGGGAAAACATCGGTAGAGGGGGACAAGATCAGCCATTGAATCTTTCTTGGGGAAGTTTTGGATGTTGATTTGGTGATTTTGAACTTTGTTCCCTAAAATTGTATTATGTCGTTCATAAATAATTCAAATTTATGTTTTCCTTCTCATGTTCCAGAATGATAGTATTCTATTTTATATTTCTAAAACGATGCACAAGGATGTTGTAATGTATTCTCTTTACTTGAAACTATAGGAACACTCAAAGGAACATGAGGAAAATGACCTATACTAGACACAAATTTCCTCCCAGTGAAATTCCAATGAGATCATTACATTATATATCTAGTTCGAATAAGAGCTTATGTATTTCTATGCACATCTTCTTCCCATGCGAGATATTACACAAAAAAATGGTGCTTCTCTATGTATAGACTACTTCTACTAGAAACATATTACTATATTGTGTTATTGAAATACATTATTAAGTTATCTCTCGAAATATTTTTGTAACTCTAGAAGATACTGATAACATTGATAATTTATTTTGGGCATACCATAACAACAAAACAATTATGAACCATTACAAACACTTGTGCACATCACAGACTGCATGGAAACATTCAACACATAGGTGCAAGATGAGACTTGTAGAAAAACAACATGATTCTCATTCTCACATCTACACAACACATTTACAAATGCATGGGCACAAAACCAATCTTGCACATACTACACAAAAATGCTATGCACAAATAGACACATTGTGCATTATTAAAATTTGCTTACTTTCTAAACTATTGTGTTTCTGCTTGATGCAAGATTACAAGTGAACGTGAATGCTCCTATATCATACACCCCAGATAACAAAGAAAAGCATAAAATTCAAATTATGGTTTTTTTATGGTATTCCATGCTTCACAGTTATGAATTTTCTTATCCAAGTCATATCCTAAATATATAAGCGCTTCCATTTGACTAGTTTTCCTTTGTGTTCCTTGTTTATGATCCTTTTGTTGATTCTTGTATGAAGTACTCTTTCCACCTCTTCACGTTCCTTATATTTCATTCACACTTGCCAATATAAATATGATTTTTTGTTTCCTTCTCCATTGTTTGTTTCATGATATGTGTACAAATTTTCCACATTTAATATAGATGAAATATCGATCCCTTTAGGTAACTCAATCTCATATGCATTCTATGAAAAATTTGGCACAACTCTACATGATCCAAGGTTTTTCATATTCAACTTCTTATAAGTCCCCCTCAGAAACGTATCCTTCTCCAAATGCACTAAAACCACATCTCTAACCTAAAATTATCCTTCTCTCCTCTTTATGTTTTCACGATGCTTATATTGCATCGTAATGCTTTCCATGTTTTTACACACTTGTTCATGCACATCTCTCATATTCTATATAAAATATTTTGCATCAACACTCCTTATTTTTTCACTCCTTGTGTCGCATGATTATATGAGTCCTCTTAGAATCAACCCATACACAAATTAGAATGGTGTCTTTATTCTTCTCGATTAAATAAATTATAATAATAAAAATCCGTTGTGCCAAAATAATATCTCATGTTCTTCTCTTACCACATCTCAAGAGATTACCTAAACTATTATTGACTACAGGTCTCTATTAAGCCATCTTTATGTGGAAGGTATTCTTAATTGGATACTAACTTGGTGCTAGATTTATTCCATACTATATTCTAAAAGTGTCCTACAAACTTCACATCCTTGTCACATATAATACTACATAGTAAACCATGTAGCCTCATAATTTCTTTTAAAATAAATTTTTGATGTTAGTTGCATCACTAATATTCTTATAAGTAAGAAAATGTGTCATATTTGAACATTTATCAATAACTACAAATGAAGAATCATTTCCTCTTTGTGTCTTATGAAAACCTAAAACTAATTCCACACTTATATCTTCATATGGTTTCTCTGGAATAGGAAATGTTTGATACAATCATGTATTCTAACTTATTCCTTTATAAAGTTGACAAAATTTACACTCCTAAACAAGCTTGCGCACATTAGAACTTATGTGCACCCAAAATCATTTCTATGGAAATTGTTGATATATCTTTTCATATCCAAAATGTCTTTCCGATCCACCGTTATATTTCTCCTTAATCAAATTCTCACATATTGAACCTATAGGTATAACAACTGCACTTTTCTAAACAATAATCGTTGCACATGATAATCCATCCATAGTGTCTTGTTGCCACTCATTGGTTCTACACATGATTTTCGTGCTTCACTAAATCTTCATCCGCAATATATTGTTCTTTCATATAATTGAATCTTATGACTTTAACTCTTATCTATTTCAAAAAATGAATCCTCCTACTCAAATCATATTAACTACGTTTGATGTTACGCTTCTTTGTTGTAATACAAAATAATATCTCAATAGGAATTCAACACACTTCATACATCGTTGATTCAACATACCTCAACTATTTATGAAATACAAATCCTATTAATATGTATACAAAAAAATCCTTACGTATAAAATAATTCTTCACTTCTTGAACACTTCAACTATTGTCTAGAATTCAGGATCATACATATAATACTTACGCTTTGCATCATTGATCTTTTCACTAAAAAGAGGTGATAGATATTCCTCCTTGACTCAACACTATTCCTATTGATGCATCACTCACATCACAATATACTTGAAAAACTTTACCAAAATCTAATAATGCTAACATGGGTTGTTATGTCACTTTCTTCTTCAACCTCTAGAAACTATGTCTTTCTTCTATGGTCCACACAATTTTTTTGTATCTTTATGCATTACATCAATAATTGTTGTACATTTCCCACTGAAATTCCTAATGAAATTTCTATAAAACCTCACCAATCCATGAAAACTTCATGTCTCAAAAGTACTCTTAGGTGATTGTTGAGGATTTGAGAAATCATGCATCTGATAGACTAAATAAGAAACAAAAAACAAGTGAAGATCTAAATGGATAAATCACATGCACATAATATTGACACAATATTTATCTTAGGAAAACTCTTTCAAGTAAAAAACCCATTCATAACCTTGATTCTTATATTAACTTACAACAATTTACAAATACAATACGAAGCCATCAAGGCTACAAATATGAACACTTACACACACACACTCCACTATGAACCAATATGAAGCCTTCCAGCAAAAATCCGTATTGTCTTTCCCCTTACCAAATCTAGACTGATCATATAATTCTTCAACCTATCAAACTATTATTCACCAAATTATTTCTCAACTTCACTATTTACATCCACTTCCAAGTTATTCACTAAAATCTTCTTACATGAATCCCTATGTTGAACTTATCCTATAGCCATTGGCTATTCCAACCTCATCACCAATAACAACAATTAGATTTTTTTTTGCTTCTCTAATAAGTGAGCATATACCTATATAGTTATTCACCTCCTTAAAATAACACTTTCTTG
Organism: Taxus chinensis; assembly: GCA_019776745.2. Classification (NCBI taxonomy): domain Eukaryota; kingdom Viridiplantae; phylum Streptophyta; class Pinopsida; order Cupressales; family Taxaceae; genus Taxus; species Taxus chinensis. The sequence goes on along the minus strand of CM034147.1, from coordinate 145,482,234 downwards.
CACCGCAACTCTCCTAAGGAAAAATCCTTAAAATAGAATTTAAATATGAGTTGCTTTTTCCAACCAACTCAAGTTGGCCAAATAATAATAGTCCCAAATATAATATTATCTACATAGCCCTAAAATAGGATTGCATGGAAGTTGGTGAAATATTCCAATAATCAACCTCTTGCTAACTAATTTCATCAAAGAGACCACAGAATCACTTCTCAGCAACTTTGGGATACCAAGCCTATTTCTTCCTTACACCAAGTAACATTATCAGTACACACTGTCACAGCCAATGAATCCTCTACCTTAACCTTTGTCTCCACTATTTTCATTGCAAAATGATATAACACATCACTATACAATTTCTAAGAGTGATACTTCCTTTCTTACACCAAAATATTGTCGTAGTAAGTACTCCCCTTGATAGAAAACACATGGTAAATATTTCCTTGTAGATACTCAAAGATTTACTTCACCAGACTCCAATATTCCATGCTTGGATTGGACATGCATCTACTAACAACTCCCAATGTAGGTGCACTGGTAGGCCTCATGAAAACCATTGCATACATCAAGTTTTGCCAAAACAATTTCATATAGAATTTGCACCATATCCTCCAACCCACCCTGTGTCTTTGGAGGTTGTTTGGTTGAATTCTCTAGCCAAAAATAGATCTCGTTGTAAAGAGACCTTCCTTCTTCCATCTAGAGCCCCAAAGATTAGGGTGATAAGTTTTTTTCTTTATGTGACCCAAATTCTCCAAGATATCGTTGCGTCAATATATTTCTTTTCATCCCTTTTTTTCGCCCTTCAAGTTCTTTGAGATGTGATAGGGCAAAACCTCCAAGGTATTCATTTGTCGATGCCCGACCCTATTGGGTTATCATTATTGTGATATCTCCTCCCAAACCTACTTCCACACCCCAATTTGGAGATGTCGTTAGGCGGAAACCTGTCTACTTAGCTTTCATGTCCCAATCCAAAAGAGATATGGATAGGGTGAGATCTGTGGCTCCATTTCCTTTTTGAGTCCCTACCTTGACATGTCATTAGGGAGACATGTCCCTGCTATCCTATTTTGCAGACCCAAGATGTCACAAGACGAACCTCCCTAATAGTCCACTTCTACGAAAATTTATGCCCTTTGAGATCTTATCAGGTTGAGATTTTAGGTGCCTAACCTTGTCATTGTGTACCGGTTACTCAGAGCACTCGCTAGGGCAAGACCTCATGATGCTCTTTCCTACCACCAGACTTGCATGTCCTAAACATTTACCATGATGGTAATATATTTCGTTCATCATCTCTTATGTCAATTGTAGTTCCCACCAGTTTTATTCCCTTGGATGACGTTAACTCCATGCTTTATTCATGATTGGGATATTTGAATTGATACTATCATGACTATTTGGTTCAAATACTTATGATTTTTTTGGCATGTAGTGATTAGTTGATAGCTTGTTCTTAACAAGATGATTTGTGAGGCATACGTTGCCAAATTATTATTGTTTTCATTATTGCTTGGTTTAGTAATGTTGTTATGGATGTTATTGAGAGGAGATTTAGATGGATTATATCTTGATAAATTATGGATGATTATCATTTTGGTTATTTATCTAATTATGGATAGAAGTTGATTAATGAATCTAAATGGTTTAGTTTGAGATGGATTTGATTATTTGGATGTAGGTAGTATCAATTCACTTGGTTTATTCTATTAAGAAGGTATGATGACGTGTGAATCAAGTGTGTAGGTTACAGGTTCACCACAGGAGAATGCAAGACTCAAGGCTTGCACCTCCAAGATTGTACAATTGGCCATTTGGGTTGAATCCTCGCCTCTTGCTTGATTAATTTTTCCTTTTTTGTCTTTTTATTTGATGGAAATAAGAAATCCATCATCCTCGTATGTGTTTTTATCGTTTGTCTTGGTCACCTTGGTTTGTTTCTCCTTTTGAGTCATTTTGATATTAATCACATGTTCAAACCAATTTTATAGATTTAATGATCTCAACTTGGTTTAGGGATGATGTAATTAACGTAATCATGTTTAAGGAGGTATGGGACCATCTACTTATGGATTAGGTGGCCCCCACCACCTCACAAAGTATGCCACTTTTCCTAAACCCTAATTTGTGCTAAAAGTGGAATTGGAAGAGTTGCTTTACTTGTTGAGGGTCTCATTTACACTAAAATGGACCCCTTAGACCCTACCTATGGGTAGAGGGACCTTTTTCAAGGCTCAAAATGGTATTTCTCTCCCATTTGAACATCTCTTGTCCACATCCTAATTAATGAACTTGTTTTATAAGCCACCTTGTAATTTGGAGGAGATTTGTTTAGTTTTTTTTTATTTTGTGAGATATTCCTCCATTAAGTATTTTTTCTTATGTATGATAGAGACTTGGGGGTGCAACAAAGTAAAATTGACATTTGTATTTGTTTTTTTCTTATGTAACCCTCTCATTTAAGTGCAACAAGTAAAATTACATTCTCCTATCTTGTTCCTGTATTTTCAAAGATGAGTGAGGCCCTAGTTTTTATTTCGTCTTGCATGGACATCAGACCATTCCATATGGACAGCTGGGATGAGCTAGGATGTCTCTCGGAGAGCATAACTTGCACTTAGAAGAAAGTTGATTTTGTCGATCATTGATAATCTAAAATTGGCCTTACATCTCTTCAAAAAAATTTATAGTTGCATGCAGAGATGAGATTATGAGATTGGTAACGCCCTTACCGAGCGTTTTAAACTTAGTGGAGATGTTTTTTATAGTATTTTTCTTTGAAAAATGTTTGATCTTGTATAAAACTTTTGGATTTTCTGGCCAAACCATCAAAATAATATCTTGAAAATTAATCAAAGTCATTTTGGTTAATGTGGGAAGAGGGAGCAACCTCTCTCAAGATGCATGAAGCTTCTATGAAGTTGTGTTTTGGGGTTGTGGAAGTCATTATGGACCAATACCACTTGAGACTTCTTGTCCACCAAACCGCTGATTTTCCATTTGCCATAAATGACAATGCCGATTCACTCATGTTTAGCATATTTCCCTACTACCTAGTCACATTAATGAATCTTGGAACTTCTTGATGGTGTTACTAAATGGATTGGTAAAACTACATTTGATGTGTATGAAAAGTGTAGTTTTATATTAATAACTCAAAATGTACAATGCTAATGCATACGAAATTGGGTGGAAAGCAACCTCACGCTTCCAAAATGCGAAAGGTCTAATCAATTCGAGGCAAAACAAGTCCTCGAGATTTGGCCAGATGGTCACCTCAAAGCATGCCATTTGGTTGGGTGGGAAACCAAGCAACGTGTGAACTTCAATATAAAAAAATAGAGACATAAACATCAAGCAACAACTGCAAACATGGTATTAGAGCAGGTGGCATGGAGTGAGGATTGCTTGGGATTATTGAACTTATCACCCCAGCTCAAGCCATTGAGGGGTAAGTTCCTCACTTCGTGGTAGACCTACCCATCCCAGCCAATTTCCTGAGAGTATCTGTTGATCACTAGTAATCTTCATCATGCCTGCAGGGAGAAATGACTAAGTCCAACTAACGGAAATTCTTGTTTGAGAAACGCCAAGCCATTACCACAATCACCAAGCTGAGAAGATGCATGTGTTGAAAATAAGGCCTCGAGTGAGGGGACTTCCATCCGAGGTGGATTGTGGAGGACTCTGCATGCCGAAATAGTGGGGTATTTTGCCATCTTACGAGTAGGAAGTGGAAAACGGTGGCACTTGAGGTATGAAATAGTGGCAAGTGGTGCATGTGGAAAATGCATCCATGTTGCACCCGATTGATAACACAGGGGAGTCGAACGTTGATGGTCAATTGAGGCATTGGATGATGCTCCACCTCTAAACGCACCTTCTTCAGCTTTGGTTTTGCACTCTAAAGAATAGCAGTAGAGATTACATGACCACTTTATGTAGTAATAGAGAAATCATAATGGAAGGGAAAATTTGTATAATGAAAAGCATTAAACAGCTGTTGTCTTTCCATAAATGGAACAAAATGCTAGTTTTGATTATGCGCAAAAATTTTTATTTGTTGTAAACAACAGTTAATAATGGCCAAGTTTGTTGAAAACATTGACAATGTTTTATTGTGATTCTTGGATTATGTAAACATGGAAGCTTATAAACTATGTTTGAATCCAAGACAGTTTTTGAATGGTCAATATTCTCTTTTCATGGATAGAACTGCAGAATTTCCATCCAATATTTCTAACTAATTACTAGATATGACTTTATTCGTCACATCTTCCTATGTAGTTATTTAAATGTTATGTTTTCTATAAAATTTTCACATATGTGTATAATACTTACACACAACAAGTTAAGTCTATGTAAACATGTTTATTCGAACTTTGGATGGGTAAAATTGAAGTGCCTGAAGTTGGAACTAAATGTTTTGGATCTCATCCTTCAGAATGAGTTAGAGCTGGAAAAATAGTTCTAGAACATATACAGTAATTCAGAAATGTTAATATACAACAAATTAATGAAATGACCTAAATATGTCAAATGTTAGTCTGCAACATATACTCGGTAAACATTTCATGGTGAAAATGCAAGGATAAGTTTTCATTTAGAAAGCGCCGCCATTGACAGTTGGATTCTCTTCTTTAATAAAAAGAAAACAACGTATGAATAAATATTAAGAACCCAATGACTGTATGATTTGCAGAAAATGCTTATGTTGGAAACGTATGAACATGTATTGATAGATATTCCTAAACACAACGTGTGTCATCATAGTGCCATGTGGGAAAAATCAAGAATATTTTTTTTTTTTTTTAAATAATAATAAAGGAAGAAAGCGAGAGGGCCACAGTCTGGCCATGACCCTCCCATGTTCTTCCATTAACACAGCCTTGGGTGTGGCCCCTTTATTAGTGGTTTTGTCACATCTTTGCAGATTGTAACCCTTTGGCATACCCTTGGTAGCATGATGGAATGTAAAATCAACAAGTGGGCAGAAGAAAAAGGTAAGAGAGAAAAAGGGAAAGTAGGGTTCAAACCTACGTATTCAACCATAGATCATGGCATCACCTTGAGGTAAATTATTGAAAAACTATGAAGTGATAAAAAGGAAGCCTATTGTTGTTTTGTTGACTTCAAGAAGGCTTTTGACACACTTCCTAAGAACATGATATGTGATAGAATGAAGGATTTTGGCACTCCATAACATCACAGAGCAGTTGTTCATAGACTTTATGAAAAGGTTCGATTCAAAATTTGAACTCAAACTGATATCTCATAAAGTTTCAGGAGTGATATTGGGGTTAAACAAGGATGTCCATTATCACCTACTTTATTTGGCCTATACGTATTGAAAAACTTGAGGAATGGTTAAATATGCAGAGTGAAGATGGTGTTCCCCTAGGAGATTATGTTGTAAAACTTCTACTTTATGTTGATGATCTTATCTTGATAGCCAGGTCTGCTCAAGGACTTCAAAAACATTTATGTGTGCTTGAGCACTTTTGCAAAGAATTTGGGATGCAAGTCAACACCAATAAGACCAAGATTATAGTCTTCTCCAATAGAAATAAAAGAACTCAGTATGATTTCTATTTTGATAGAAACTTTTTAAAGGAAGTAACAAAGTATAAATATATTGGGTTTGACTTTAATAACAATCTCAGTTGGGAGAGTTGTAGCAAAAAGAGAACTTTAGGGGGGTGGAGAGATTTTTATGCTTTTCAAAACAAATGTAGAGAGGCATAATTGTGGGATTGGAAAAGCTATGCAAACTTTGTTTGGGATTTTAGTAACTCTAGCGGTGTTTTACGGTTGTAAATTTTGGGCTGGCAACATTTCAAATTCAAGGTGGAAACAATTTGAGAGGATTTTAAAAAGCATGATTACTAGCAAGTTAAAATTAAAGATCTCAATCCCATATGATATTGTTCTAGATGAAACAGGGGTTGTACCTCTTGAAGCTATTGTTATGGTTCACCTCATAACATATTTAAAAATGATCGAGCAAATGGAAGGTAACAGATGGCCTGAGGTTATCCTCAATGAGTTTTTGGATAAAAGAAAGAAGTCGTGGATGAATCTAAACAAAAAATGGATTAAAAAGTGGAACATTTACTTGAACACATGTCCTAATAATAGGCAAGAGATAAAAAAAATTGTTATAGATAAATTCCGACAAGTTATGTGGGGAGGGTCATTAGGTAGAATGATGAGGTATTATTTGGAGGAATTTAAATCTACATTTGATCATCAAGGAAAAGGATTTTATAGGGGCTAATATCTCGTGGAAAGCAAATATCTTCATAGCTCAATTGAGAACTAATTTACATCATCTTCTGTGTGAAACAAGAAGATGGAAAATACCTAAAGAGGCATGGGAAGAGAGAATATGTGTATTTTGTGCATTTGGGGTAGTGGAATTAGAGAAATATTTCATGTTGGAGTGTAATAATTATAATGACATTAGGGCTCAGTTTGCTAACACGGTGGCTACTGCATCCTTTCAAGATATATTCAGTGAGAATATGGTTGAAAAATAGGGGAGCTAATTATAAAACTCGCCAACAGGAGATCTAAATGTCAAAAGATCTTTAACAGGTTTTGTTGTCCCATTGACTGTCTTTGGTAGCCGCATAAACGTTAACATATCTTCTTTTGGCTGACCTTCTTGTGACGTTTTGAATATATGTGTGTGTGTGTGTGTGATGTAGCCTAGAATTTACCAGATAACACCCTAGTCGCGCCAGCACATTACTCAGCCTAGACTAAGCACTCACTCGAAGCATGCAAAGGTACTAGGTCCCTCTTTAGGGTTGCTGTAACAGGATGTTAACATGATGAAGGAAGAAACATATAGATTCATAACTAATCCATCATTCTATAATGCATGCTACCCTAAAATCTATGAAAGAACAAGCTTAAACAGTAATCATGATTGAATTAATAACATGCACTACTCAATTACATAGAATGACACTTAGATTCAGCCAATATCTTCCATCTATTAATAAATATAGAAGCTCCTTACAGTACTGTCAATCTATAGCAATGCACGTATGGAACTGATACATTAATTCAGTCATATGCATATATTCTTTGTTACACATACATTCATCCAACTCTCTATCATTTACCCCCCTCTATTATGCACCTAACATCATATATATATATATATAGGGTGGGGACTTGCCCTTCACCGCTTATCTATTCCAGAAATAGGTCGCATGCTATTGATAGCCACACACCGTTTACAATCATAGCCACACATGCAAGTGCGCTATCTATAGTCCTCTTGTAGTTAACTGAAGTGTCAATTCTATTCTTATCTTGTCTCCATGCATAGACGCTTTGAACCACTTCTCCAAATATAGACAATGCATGGCACGCACATCTCTGCATCGTTGATGTGTTCTACATGCCATCTTCTAAAAATAGGTCTTCATGCTCAAAATAGGCTAAGTCCTGAAATTTGAACTTGCCTTCTGCATGCGGGTCCTTCTTGTCCTTCCGCACCTTTGATCTTGGCCTTCTATCCCTCGTGGAATCCTTATCTGATCCTTGACAAGTATTCTTTGATCAAGATTACCCCACATTAATCTCATTGTCGTCCCGACAATGGGTATCTCCAAAAATTTGAAGGAAAGAATAAGAATGAAAGAATGTGGATAAATAAAGAATTTTTATGAGGTTATTACGCAACCTCCTCTATATCATTTTGTAGTATCAACTCTAGATACTCCTCCTTTGTTTCAGCCTCTAGTACCTGCCAATCAGTGAGTGCTTTCTCTGCGTTATCTGGGATGCCCACAACAGTGGATTCCAACTCATCCCTCACAATTTCTCCTTTCTCATTTTGTAGAACCAACACAACACTAGACATGGATGTCATTCTTCCTTCTAAAAGGTCCATCTTCTGCGCAATCAACTTTCCAAGCTCTTCTAGCCGAGTCTTGTATGGCTCTTGTGCTGTTGTCAGAGCCTCGAGCTTCTGTTTAACCATTGACAACCTTTCTACGTGGCCCAATGTCTCATATTTCATTACTTTCTGGACCTCATTATTCTCTTCAAGGGTCTTGATGTTGATAAGAGCCTTCGGAGCTGTCGATACATTCAAAGCCTGGTCCGCTTTCTTCAATACTTCTTGTAATTCCTGCAACAACCCTTCAAAATATGTGATTTTTCTCATCACTGATGCTTTCTCCTGTTCGGCATCTTGTTTTGATCTTTATGGCACTTGCATACGTAGAGTTTCATCTTCGAGCACCAAGTCCACCAACTTTCCCATATAGTGTATCACTAAAGGAAATGTCTGTAGTATCTTGGGTTCCAAGTGTGGCCTTGCTTCGATTACATTGTCCCCAATCTCCTCTGTGATTCTTATGAACACTTCATTCTTCTTCTGCATGAAGTCCCTTTCCTATGTTATGTGCGTTATCTTTGCATCCTTTATCTTCAAATCTTCGCAGATTTGTCCATGTTTCTTCTACCCACCTCAGCAAAAACTTTCACCGGTGCATTGCTGACCTACTCGTCTGACATGATAGTAGGCTTTACCGTCATGTGTCTAGCTTGAGGTGCCTTCTTCAGTCACCTCGAAACGCATGACTCTTCACACACATCAAAGTCAGGCTCATCCATGTGGATGTGCATCGACCATGATAGTTGCTTTCTAGTGCGCACAGTCACCATATCTTCATCCATCAACTCCCAGCTGAATAAATTCTTCTGCGCTATTATGCTCTGGAAGCGGGCACGGACAATTTTTCCAGTGTCCTCTGCATACCCCATAGTTGGTGGAATGTGCTCTCCACTTGTTCTTCTAGACCTTTGCTTCTTAGGAACTTTAGCCTCCAAATTTTGGACTTGCATCTCCATATCCTGAACACCTTCTATAGCTATCTCCTCTGGCCTTTTCTCTTCCTCTTCCTTTTTCTTCGATGCCTCACCATATTCTTATGTGTCCTCTAGAAGTGTAGGATAATTAGGTGCACTTTCCTCTTATTCTTCTGCCTCCTCATTCAACTTCATCTTCCTCCTTCTCTGCGTAGTAGCCTCCTTCTATGGAGAGATTCTAAGTGATTTGCACACAGTGGTTGGAGTAGCACCTTAGATCCTTATTCTCCTAAATACCATTTTAAACTTGTGCTCCCCTTGAACGGAATTCAAGTCCTCTTCATCCTCCTCTTTTGGCTGAGCAGGGGTAATGACACGCTCAACTTCACCCTGACTTGTAGGATGTCTCCTACCCATATGCTCCAAACCACCACTATCTTTATGCTTCTCCTCCTCATCCTACACTTTAATTGGCTCTGTGGGCTTAGGTGCTAGGATGTTCTCCATTGTATGCTTTCCCTTTGATGGTGCTGGAAGTGTGAACTCACCTTCCACATATTTGTTATTCTCCATTTTTGGCTTCAACTGGAGATACACCAATGCTTCCCCCACATCTGCTACAACCAAACTTATTGGTTTGATATTCAAAACCTTTGAAATGATCCTCTCTATATAAGTGCTTCTGCTAGGATACACATACTTCTTCCTCAATGTATGGTAGTCACAGTATACCTTATCTGCATTGAAGATCAGTCGGTGCTTGTCTGTAAATATATGAACATATGCTTGGAAATACCTTGCAGTGAATGTGTAAGGTAACTTACACCAAGGGCTCTAGACTCCATCTTTCATTGGGAAGCGTGTGATGTAGAAATGTTGATATACAACAAACTGAACTTGTTTCCCTACCACTGCTGGTAGGTCCTTTGGGATGCGCCACTCTTCCCCAAATGCCTCACAGAGCCTATCATACCACTTCTCTGCACTTTGTTTTACTTCGTTTGTCATGGTCCCCTTGCATAGGTATTTGCTAAATATTTCAGCTGGGGACTTATTCTTCATGGGGTATTCCCATAATTTCTCCTTTAGCTCTCGGGTACTCTGATCTCCATGAATACCAATGATAGCAAAACAACCCCAAAGCTGATCTTCCCTCCTGTACGCACTTCTTCGACTATTTTCTCTGCAATATAGCTTGCAATGTTGTAGATTCTCCCTTCTGGCATACTATGTGCCACATGTGACCACATAGTGTTTATCTGCGACCACCACTCCTAATCATTTAACTTCGTAACAAGGTGTGCTGCAACTTGTACAATTAGACAGTTCTTCAATTTATCTATGTCCATTCCACGCGGACCCTTAAGGTATCCCAACTCCTATTTGGTCTTTACAATTGTGGATTTATTTGCAAGGTCACCTTTTATGTCTTCCCTGTGGCCTTTAGACCCGTAACTGACAAGACAAGCACAAATGAAACTCTAACTCTTTGTCCTGCAAAGTAGAAGAAGTCTTCATGCACTCTGCTCATGAGCCACTGATAAAAGGGCTCATACTTCCCAAAATATGGAAGCTCATACAGCTGATAGACCCCAATTCTCTTTAAAATATTTTCACCCGCATCGTCATATATTGGCATGTCCTCTGCCATGCACTTGTTCGTTCTGGCAGTGAGCAAGGAATCGAGCTCCTTGTTGTTCTCCAGAGTCCTATGATTATATTCACTTACTTTTCTCTTTTTGATGGGTAAATCCCATTCTTGGCCGACAATGACTTCTTCTCGGTATCGCATCTCTAAAAAATGGCTTTCGGGTTCCATCTCTTCTTCCTCAACAACTACCTTCTTCTTTCCTTTTACTACTGCTGCAGATGCCTTCTTTGGTGTCATTTCTACCTTGTAAATGTCTGTAATGTAATTACTTGTATAAATTTGATTATCAGCAGAAATATAACACCAATGAACACAATATTTCAAATAAATGATCTCAATGTGTAAGAAGAATATATTAGCCACTTCGAGGGGGCAACCTCCAAACCAAACAATAAGAATCAAATGTTGAATATGATATGAACTCTACCTACTAACCCCTATATATACTATTCATATGCTATGGCCAACACCAAGGCCGACCCACTAATGAAAATATAACATATATGAAAGAGATACATAATGATAAGAAGTTATGATAGCCACAAGTCGGCTATATACATCCAATATAAGATATATGATTAAGGGCGTAGCATGCCCCTCCCCTTTGAAGCAACATTATCCCCAATGTTGAGAAGATCTGGATGCTGCTGCAGGAAATTTGCATCCGCCCAAGTTGCATCTTCATTGTCTAGATTTTTCCACTTCATCAAATACTCAGTGATGACCCTTGTCCTCAATCGCTTAGTGCGTGTTTGAAGGATGCATTCTGGTTCTAGGATGATTCTTCCCTCTTCATCAAGCTCGGGTAACATAGTCTGGGTTGATATTGTCTGTCTAATTACCTTCTTTAGGCAAGATACATGGAAGACTAGATGAATTCGAGTAGCCGAAGGAATTTCTAGTTTCTATGCTACATATCCAATCTTTTGTAACACTTGATAAGGACCATAATACTTAGGTGAAAGCTTGTTATCCTTTTTCTGTTGTTTTAAGGACATTTTCTTATATGGTTGTAAACGCACAAAAAACCAATCACCAACTTCAAAATGTCTTTCACTGCGATGTTGGTCTACCTTCTACTTCATGCGATTTTGTGATATGGCCAAATTCTCCCCGAGACTAGAAAGCACCTCTTGTTGGTGTTGAATATGTTCTTCAACTACTCGAACCTTTATCTGGACTCTCAAAGATGAAGTGATAGATGGTGGATGGCACCCCTATCATGCCAAGAAAGGAGACATTTTAGATGAAGTATGAAAGGAGGTGTTATACCACCATTTCCCCAACGGTAACCATTGGACCCATCTTGCTTGCTTATCTGATGTAAAACAAAGAAGATATCCCTCCAAGCACTTGTTTACCACCTCTGTTTGCCCATCAGACTATGGATGATAAGAGGAACTACGAGCTCGTTGTGTGCCCAAGCATGAGAACAAGTCAATCCAAAAATTACTAGTAAAGATAGGGTCTCGATGACTTACTATAATCTTTGGTGTCCCATGTAGCTTCTGAATTGTATCCATGAAGGCCATTGCTACTATACTCGCAACAAATGGATGTGGGCATATTTGGTGAGTCTTTCCACCGCCACCATGATTACATTTTTAACTTCTGATTCAGGCAATCTTGTGATGAAGTCCATGGACACGTCTTCCCACCTCTAGCTAGGAATAGATAGATGTTGTAAAAGACCTGGAGACTTAATTGTTTTGCCCTTATTTTGTTGACAAACCATGCATTCTACCACAAAATTTTGGACATCTCATTTTAGCCCTTCCTAGAAAAAAGCATGCTTGATTCGACGATAAGTCTTTAAGAAGCCCGAATGATTCCCTACTGGAGAAGCATGGAGCTCAGATAGAACCCTTTTTAAAGGATTGAATTCTTACATGGATATAATTTATCTTTATACCATAAAACATATCCTTTCCATATAAATTTTTCTGACATGCTTGGATCTTGTTGGAGATTCTGAATGAGATTTTGTGTACCGGGGTCATTTTTCCATTCAGACCTTGCATCCTCTATCCAATCCTTCTGTAATATAGATATGGCACATAACAATGCCTGGGTAGATTCATCCTTCTGAGATAAAGCATCAACAACTACATTCTCTATCCCTTTCCTGTATATTATCTCACAATCATACCCCAACATTTTTTAGACCCATTTCTGTTGTTCTTATGATGATAAATGTTGCTCTAAGAAGTATTTCAGACTATCATGATCTGTCTTTACTTTGAAATGTCATCCCATTAGATATGGTCTTCATTGCTTCACTGCATGAAGTATTGCTAACATTTATTTCTCATAAACTGGTTTAGAGATATTCTTACCTTTGAATTGGTGGCTCTCAAAGGCAATGGGTCGCCATTCTTGCATGAGTATTGCCCCCATACCATACCCTGAAGCATCACATTCAACAATGAATGTTTTTGAAAAATCTGGGGTGGCTATAACTAGAGTGGTGCACATGGCATCCTTCAACTTCTCAAAGGCCATAGTAGCTTGCTCGTTCCAATGGAAAGAGTCCTTCTTCAATAAAGTTGCAAGTGGTGCTGCGATGCTACCATAATTACTTACAAATCTACGATAATAACCTGTGAGCCCCAAAAATCCTCAGAGATTTTTTAGGGTTTTGGGAACCTTCCATTCAAGCATGGATTTTATCTTGTTAGGATCCACTTTAACACCTTCATAAAAGACAATATGACCCAAATATTCAACCTCCTTTACACCAAAAAAACACTTAGAAGGCTTTGCATAAAGTTGATGTTGTTCAAGAGTTTCCAACACCTTATTTACATGATGCAGGTGTTCCTCCCATGTTTTGCTATAGATTAATATATCATCAAAGAACACTAAAACAAAATTTCAAAGAAATGGCTTAAAGATGGAATTCATCAAGCTTTGAAATGTAGAGGTTGCATTTGTTAGTCCAAAAGGTATTACCAAGAACTCATAATGTCCCAAAGGTTGTTTTATGAATATCTTCATACCTAATTCTAATATGATGATATCCAGAATGAAGATCAAGTTTTGTAAAGTAAACAACACCATGTAACTCATCTAGAAAATCATCAATTACAGGAATAGGAAACTTATCTTTAACTGTGTAATTATTGAGTTCCCTGTAATCTGAACACATGCGCTAATTGTCATTTTTTTCCGTACCATCACTACAGGAGAAGAGTAAGCACTTTGACTATGACGAATAAGTCTTGCTTCTAACATCTCTTGAAATATCTTCTCAATCTCAGTCTTTTGCATATAGGGGTACCTATAAGGTCTGATGTTGGGTGGTTGACTCCCTGGTAATAACTAGATGGCATGATCATGGTCTCTTTTTAGAGGCAGACCCTTGTGAATTTCTCCAAACACCACTGAGTGCTCATCTATAACTGCTTGCATATCTGCAGGTATAAATGTATTGGAATGATGTGCTTCTAATGAAAATAGTTGTGCCACAAACCCTTCTGCACCCTTTCTAAGCAATTTTTGCATTTGATGAGAACTTACCATCTGTGGGGACTTTGCTCTCAGTTCTTTTAGTTTAAAATTCCTCCCTTCTGACTGAAATTTCATGAACAACTCTTGCAAATTCATTTCAATGGTTCCCAAGGTGGTAAGCCACTGAACTCCTAACACAATGTCTGCTCCTCCCATGGAAATGGCATACATATTGCTAGTTAGAAAGTAATCTCCCATGGCGAGATTAATGTTATGGCATTTTCCTGAACAACTAATAGTTTTCCCATCAGAGATCATGACTTGACATTCTGGAGCTAGATAAACAAAGCAATTCAAGCGTACTACAAACTTATGATTGATGAAATTGTGAGAACTTCTCGAATCAATCAACACATTTACCCTCTGTTTTTTTTAAGAATCCAACTACTTTGAGAGTTTGGGGAGTGCTAATACCAGAAATTACATGGCATGATATTGTTAGCTGGGGATCTCCTAATTCCTCCTCTGGCTATACCTCTTCATCTTCTTCATTTTATTCTTCTTCAATAGGTCCCTCAATGTAGAACAACTTCTTTTCAACACACTTATGTTCTGGTCCAAATTTTTTGTCACAATTAAAACATAACCCTTTGGCTCTCTTTTCTTCAATTTTTTGATGTGTCAGTCTTACTGGCTGAGGGAATGATGGTGGAAGGGTGCTACGATCTCTGATATTACTGACAGTTTGTTTTCTACTAGAAAGAAATTTTTCCTCTGCCCTATGTGCCATGATCATAGACTCTGAAACCTTATGAGGATTAAACATACGCACCTCAGTCTCAATTTTTTTCTTTAAGACCCCCAAGAAATAAGTCATTCAAATTATCTTCAGGAATATTTTCCACCCGTAAGGAAAGGTTTTGGAATTGATGGATGTAATCTTTGACTGTTCCTATTTGTCTGAGCTTTGCTAATTAACTGAAATAATTCTTTGACACACTAGAACTATAGTGAAATTGCAACTCTTCGGTGAATATTGTCCATGTAACATTGAGGCCACTCTTTTTCCTTTGAGTACATAACCATTGATACCAAATGAATTGGTCAGGTTCAAGATACAACGATGCCATGGTAACCTTTTGTCCTGATGGAATCCGATGAAGATCAAAGAAATTATCCATAGGGTTAATCCAATTGAGTGG
The DNA here is from genome assembly GCA_019776745.2 of Taxus chinensis. Lineage (NCBI taxonomy): Eukaryota > Viridiplantae > Streptophyta > Pinopsida > Cupressales > Taxaceae > Taxus > Taxus chinensis. The sequence continues at coordinate 145,467,099 of CM034147.1, read as the reverse complement.
ATCCTTTACATCAAACTTACGCATTTCCACTTTTGGAATCATGTTACGGGATTGTAGAGTGTTTGTATTTGGATTGGTCATGTTTGCAGATCCACCTTGGCTAGTTTGTCTATTACTTTGACCTAAAGATCCACCCTGGTTAATATGAGTATGATTGAGTTGTGGCTGATTAGGAAGGATATTATGACCCATAATATTGTAACTAAATTGGTGAATGAAATCCTCCAATCTTTGTCCAATATTTTCTACATCTTCTTTGCTGGCCACTCTACCCTCAAGGTTTTGCAACTCTAACTCAAGATAGCTGACCTTATGGTCAGTTGAAGTAAACCCTAACCTTGAGGACTCTGTAGATACCCCTTCTGACTCTAAATCCTCAACTATTATCTCATCCTTATCAGGTGTTTTACCTGGAGTGATGGGATTCTTTTTTCCTCTTGTCGAAGGCCCAACCATGATACCCCAAAATGGTAAGATTTAAAGATCAAGGTCGAAATTTAGGGTTTGGGATTTCAATAGGAATTAGGCCAAATTTTATAAAACTCAAAGAACGAACTCAAACTAATTTTTAATCTTCTTTTTGGAAATGTAAATAACTTTGAAAATTTCCACAAATTGCACCCTAGGTAACCGAATTATGAAAAAACATAATTCCACTATAAAATTTGCAAATCAAGTCAAAAATTCTTAAAATTTGGCGGGAAGCTTACTTGACTGATTTCACCATACCACAAAAAACTTTGCAGAAAAATTCACTACCAATTTTGAGATATAAATGAACCTTCACAATTAGGGTTTGACGCAGTGCTGGCCGAGTTCAAGCTCTGATACCACTTGTAATGTAATTACTTGTATAAATATGATTATTAGCAGAAATATAACACAAATGAACACAATATTTCAGATAAATGATCTCAATGTGCAAGAAGAATAGCTTAGCCACTTCGAGGGGGCAACCTCCAAACCAAACAATAAGACTCAAATGTTGAATATGATATGAACTACTACCTAAAAACCCCTATATATACTATTCCTATGCTATGGCCAACACCAAGGCCGACCCACTAATGAAAATATAACATATATGAAAGAGATACATAATCATAAGAAGTTATGATAGCCACAAGTCAGCTATATACATCCAATATAAGATATATGATTAAGGGCGTAGCAATGTCTCCTCTTCAACTCTACAACTCTGCGAATCAAACCCTAGCTCGATTCAATTATGCCCTAGGTGGAAACTTTTTAACCTAACTCTTTTCTTTCTCCCTGTTTCACTCAAACCCTTCACCACCAGGGACGTAAGCTTCTTGTCGCACAGATCTGGTTGTCACTATTGATTTCACACCCTTCGCACCTTAATTCGATCACTCGACTCTTTGCACTTGGCTCTTTCTTCAAATTCTCTTAGTCGCAATGGTAAAAATGAATCCAAATCCCATCCTTATATAATTTTTTAAAATTTTGATGCATTTATTGCGCCTTCACCTACCAAATATCCCCTCATTCATTGACCAACTCCGTTCATTCCGTGCGGTACATCTTCGCGCCCAACTATAACCTTCTAACACACCTTCCTACCCTCTGGTCACAGACTTCTCTTCAGTGCACACTCCTGCACCCAAGTACCTCATCATTGTACCTTATCCTAGTAGCTAACATGGTCTCTGCTTACCTCGCGTTATACTGTTATTTCATTCATCTCCATCCTTGGTCATTTTTGAGAAACAATATTTTTTTGACTTAAAGCACACCCGTAGTAGCTTATTCCTTTCACCATTCAAATCCCAAAGTCTTTTTCGTGGACAGCTACAACCACCCCACATGAAAAGTATGTGCAGTCCTCTACGCATAAACATTCTTCATACAGTAATTAGCTTCAGGCGCGCAAGCGCGCTTATTACACAAAAACAACAACTAAATTGATAAAGCATAGCGAAAATGAAGGAAATACAGAATTGAAAACCTAAACTAAATGGCAACACTGCCTTATTAAAAACACCAAGAATATTTATTTATAGTATGGCTTTGGCCTGCTCCCGTTAAAGTAATCGGGTAGCCGTGTTCCATCTTGTGCTTCTAACTGGAAAGCACCTGATTCAAGTATAGAAGTGATAACATCCCAACCAGTGTACTTTGAGCTTGCCTGGATGGCGTAAGAATTTTGAGTCATAAAGAAGTACCATTTTTCCAATATCAAACTTCTTATCCCTTATGTTTTTGTCATGCAATGCCTTCTGCCTGGCCTTTTCATGCTTCTGACTCTATCATGTTATGGCTCGTCGCTCATCCAGCTGAATCATCTTTGCAATACGTTCTTTTAAAGCATGTTCATCAGCTAGACCTCCAGCATGCGCAATACACAAATAAGGTAACATAAATTCTATAAGGAGAACAACTTCTGCGCCAAACACCAACTGAAATAGTTTGGATTTTTTCAATCTCTTATAAGTTTTTATATATGCCCAAAGCACAGCTGATACTTTCTCATCCCAATCTTTTCTTCCAACATCACAATTTTTTGTCAAAGTCTAGCTCATAATCTTGTTGAAGGCCTCAATAGTTCCGTTTTCATGAGGATGATAAGGTGTAGTTTTATGGTGTGTAACCATAAACTCATCTAATAGGATCCTGATTGTCTCATTCAAAAATTGTGTACCTCTATCACTAGTCAAGCTTAAAGGACACCCATATCGTGTAAGAAAATTCTCCCACATAAATCTAGTTGTTGTAGCTGCCGTATAGTCTTTGGTAGGTGCTTCTTCTACCCACCGCGTGAGATAATCTATGTAAGTAATGATATATTGCGATCCAGTCCTACGCACGGATGGTGAAATAGATCCTAAAAAATCAATGGCCCATTTCTCAAATGGTTCAGCACTAGTAATCGGTCTCAAAGGCATCTCATCTCTTTTCCCTAGTTTTCCTATGTGCTGACAATGATCAGGCACCTTACAATATTCTTTACAGTCCTTATAGAATGTCTCCCACCATAATCCAGCAAGTAGGATCTTTCGGTTAGTCACATCACCTGCATAATGGCCTCTTGCAATACCACCATGAGCTTCTTCATAATATCCTTACGCTCATGCTCTAACACACAACGACATAATACTTCATCTTTGCTTAGATTGTAGAGGTCGCCACTGATTAGCATAAACGGTGTTACGTGTATAGCAAGCTTCTTCTTTTCTAATGCTTTCATTCCTTCTGGTACCATACCTATTCGTAAAAAGACAACAATGTCTTCTAATTCCGTGGATGCGCGTTGCAACTTATATAACTATGCATACGACATTGTTTCTTCAATTGTCTGTGCATCCTCTCCTAAATTGATTCTAGATAAATGATCTGGTCCATAATTTCTTGTCCCTGGCTTCACCACAACTATGAAGTCAAACTTTTGAAATAGGATCACCCATCTGCATATGTGACCCTATAAGACGGGCTTGTTGACCAAGTACTTCAATGTCATGTGATCTGTATAAAACAAAAATGGTATTGCTAACAAGTACTATCAAAACTTGTACAATGCATAGATCATTGACAAAGCTTCACGCTCTGTAGTTGTATAATTCCTTTCAGCAGGAGTCAACTTCCTACTAGCAAAACAAATTGGATGATCTATAATACCTTTACCAGGTTGAGCTAACACAACACCAATGGCCATACCAGAAGCGTCCACATGCACATGAAATGGTTTATCCCATGATGGAAAGTGCAAAATGGGCGCGGTAGTAAGTTTCTCTTTTAATATCTCAAACGTGCGCTATTGCGGTTCTCCCCAATAAAATGTACCTTTCCCCTTCAGCAATTATTCCAAGGGAGCAGCAATTTTGGTATAGCCTTTTATGATTTTCTATAATATCCTGTATGACCTAAAAATCCACACACCTCACTTTGACTGGTAGGCACTTCTAGGCCTAAAATGACTGCAACCTTGGTTGGATCAACTAGTAAACCTTCCTTGTAGATTATATGTCCTAACAGTATCCCAAATGGCGTAGCAAATATGCACTTCTTGATATTCAAAGAGATACTCAATTGTCTACATCGTTCAAACATTAAGCGCAGATTGTCACAATGATCTTTCACAAGCCCATATATTGTCCAATCATCTAGGTAAACCTATAAGAAGTTGTGAATAAAATCCTTGAATGCATGAACAACTATGCGTGAGAATACAGCAGGCACATTTTTCAATCCAAAGGGCATCACAATATAGGCAAAACTGCCTCATTCAGTAGTAAATTTTGTCTTTTCTTGATCCTCCTGAGTGATCATAACCTGATGATACCCGGAAAATCTGTCTGTGAAATAATATATTTTGTGCCCTGCAACTCCTTCTAGTATTTCCTCAGTGAATGACATAGGGAATGGATCCGTGACGCATGCAACATTCATCTCCCTATAGTCCACACATATCCTAATTCGTCCATCCTTCTTGATAGTGATCACCATTGGGCTAACCCATTCTGACTCATCAAGGGGCTTGATAATTCCATATTTCAACATTTCATCAATTTCTTCTTTCACCTTTTCGCGCAAATTAGGATTCATTCTGTAAGGTCTCTTTCTAATTGGTCGTACACCATCCTTAAGTTTGATCTTCATTTCCCCAAGTGATTCATGCACACCTTTAAGTTCATGATATCCTCGAGGGAATAAGTCCTGATAATCCCTGAGTAACTCAATGATCTTTTCTACCTCCGAGTCTAACCAATAATCTCCAATTATGGCCTCCTTAGGCTCAGCCTCCGAACCTATATTCACCTTCTTTGTCTTTATGGGTTCATGGTAGGCGCATATATCCTTGTCTGCACTGTCCAAGACCTCACGCACCCCACGTGAATGTTCAATATCCAGGTTCTCAACTTCCTCGTCATCCACGATGTAGACCATCTTTCCTTTCTCTTTCTCAAGGCAAGCACGTTCAAGTAGTTTGGAGTCTATTTCTTCTTCCTTTTCAAAACATGCTCTGAACTCTATCTCTCTGAATAATTCTTGAATATACTCTTCTGATTTTGCACTATCTCCCATAGTTAAGTGCTTGACAAATTTTAATGCCTCGTCTACTAGAGTTTTAGTCGAGAAGTAGTCAAACGTCTGGATCATACCTGCAGTCACATCTTTCCAGTTCCCAGTTTCTCAATGTAGTTCTACATATACATACCAAGTGCGTGCGCATCCTTGTAGTGTAGAATACAATCGATGCACCTAGAGTGAAGGTGGTAATGCTTCTTATCCCGCTGTCCAGAGTCTCTCACACTGCTGAATGTGATGTTGAACAAGTTGATCACCATGATAAGTGCATATTTGTGTAGGTGTATTGTTCCTTATAAACCTGGTAGAAAACATTATTCCAATCTCTTCCTAGTTTATAAGATTATCTCTGTGGACTACCCACCAGCGCGTTGCTATCCCATGCAGTGTATATACTAACATATCTCTCCTTGTAACTTGATCTGCCCATTGTGTTTCCATGGCCTTTAGAAAGGCAGGAAGATCTTTTGTCCTTGTATACCGAGGTATTGTGCTACCTATCCATCGAATTGAATGAAATCCATTCTTGCGCGCAACCAAACTTTTCACCTCACATCCTACTAATTCATATGTACCATGAGCCCAATTGTCACAAGCAATACTCGTAGTATCACTAATAGAATGAGAATCCTCCCACTATAGGATGCCTTCTTTTGATGGCTCATTCACCTCTGGGTTTTGAATAGCGCGTACATAGACTCTATTTAAATCCTCCTCACTTAGAGGCTCAACATAAGGTGTAGACTTCCCATCTGTCAAAGGTATCACAACCCTTTCCTCCTTGTTTTCAAAGCTGATATACCCTTTATTGAATCTCAAGTCAGCATTATTCACATAACACCAAGGGCATCCAAGCAAGGCTAGAAAATTGTCTGCTTCTGCAAGTGCTTATACCTCAAAATCCCTAGTGAACTTGGCCCCTTGTATAGTTATATATGCATCTTTCAATACTCATGTGGGAGTGGCCTTAGTCTGGTTTGCCATGAATAACACATTAGATGATGGTTGTAATGAAGGCATCCCTATTTGTGCCCATGCATCTAATGTCAACACATTTACTTCTGCATCTGTATCGATCAATATATTGCTCAACAGCCACCCATCCACAACAACATTCAGAGTAATTTCTTTGTCATAGTCAATGCTATCAGGGGGAATATTTGCATGCAAAATATTTCATCTGGTCTCAAGACTTGCACGCAGAGTGTTCCCTTTTAACCAACTTCCTAACAGTGGAATAATGTTCTCTTGGCGAAACATCTTGGACACCTCTCACAGATCATTGATATTAGTTTGGACTATTTGTGATGCTTTATTTTTCTCCTTTAGGTACTATATCTCGCCCTAAAGATTCCTTAGCACTTCCATGGTATCCTGGTAAACTTCTTTCTGATGAGCAGGATCTCGGTACCTCACATGCAAAACCTCCTCCTTGGTGATCGTAGGGTTTTGGTGCAATGCCTCTCTCGCACGTGTTGCTTCAGTGCATGTAGTAATCTTCATTGTCAATGCCTCATGTCCTTCTGTTATCTTGGGAATCCATTGGTCTTCTATGGCGCGCTAGATTCTAACCATCCTGACGCCTTTGTTTTCTTGCTTATGCTACTTACTCAGATGCTCATATAAGTCCGAGAACTCTTCATAGCTATGGTTCTTCCCGCAGAAAGAAAATGCAATATTCTGAGGACATTCATGCCTATAGTGGTCAGGATATCCACACGTATAACATGTTCCACGAGGGAACTCTCCTCTTCCTCCACCGCGGCCTCTTCCTCCATATCCACCATGATATCTACGTCCCCTTCCATGACCTCCCTCAAAACGCCCCTCATTCCTGTCATAGCGCGTTTGATTATGATCCTGATCCTAGTGCTCATTCTTACCCTTAGAACTATCTATTATACTTGTCTTTCATATTCCAATGTCTATGGCATCTTGGATCTAACCAATCAACTGACAATCCTCAGTATCATGGGTCATGGACCTGTAAATCTTTCAAAATCAAGATACATTCTTCCTTATTGCATGCTGTAACAAAGGACAGTGACTTGCATCGTGATTCAAATAAAAAATCTCACAGTCTAATAGTAATGAGGATATAGATCTGCGAGGGAAACTATCCTTAGTGTGACCTTCCACTTCACAATCTGTACACCAAATTCCTAAGTGTGTTTCATGGGCTTAATTTGCTAATAATTTCTCTAATTGTTTTACCATAGCTGCAATATGTGCCTCTAGGAATGGACTAACTCTAGTGTCAATGGGCTCCCAACTGCCTCAGTACGCAAAGCTTACTTCTAGTGCTTTACACAGATCCATGTATATCTTATGTGATAGAACCCTTCTAAAAGGTGTAATCAATCCTCCAACGAACCATTGTGCATGTTGGCTAGCATGAATATCATAATACAACTTAAATAGAAGTGTATTAAACTAAGCATCATACTCATGTACACTCTCACTAGTGCTTTGTTTGATATCCTTGAGCACACTTATACTCTTCTTCTCAAACTCAGGGATATGGGACTCCTTCAAGAAATATTCTCTCAGTGCTATATAATCCACACAAGTTTGATCAGGGTCAAACTTCCTATACCAGTTGTGTGCGCACCCTTGTAATGTAGTGGATAATTGACTTGCCTTTCACTCAGCAGCTATAATCCCCTTAGCGAGCCACAAGATTTCACACATACACACACGTTTAGTAGTAACCTCTATACCTCTATACTCTGAGAGACGAAGTGACATCTCTATATAAATATTTTGTGGTTGCTACGGACCTTGACCACCTAATTTGGAACCTCATGTGTTCCCTCTACCTCCAAAATCACCAGATCCACTGGAACTAGAACCACCTATACCTCCTAATCCACCACCTGTAGTTAGAATAGGGCCTGTAAATGTACTCCACTATGCTTCGACAGTAGTACTATATAGAACCCCCACAGTCTTTGAAGCAGTTCCACTTCCAGAGGTGGATCCAGCATTCTTCACACTCACATTCTGTGTAGATGATGTGCCTAAGAATGCTCCTCTGAATGAAATTGAAGTTGTCTATCCTACCATTGATGTACTTGACCCTTGACTTACTCCTACTTTCCTACTTCCCAAGTTAGTTTGTTGGTTACTTGTTGTACTAGACACTGAAAAAACCAAGTGCAAAGGCTAGGTCACCATGTGGATTAAGATGTGCTCTTGTGGCCCAAGTAGTCTCTGCTGGTGCACTTCGGTGTGAGGCCGAGAAGTGATCTCTACCATGCTTTCCAATATGGGGGAGTTCATGATGCTCTGGATTCACATCTTCTACATGAGATGTAAATACTTCATGATCCATCTCTCTCCTCCATGCCATACTCTCTACAATGGAATGCTACTTCTCTATATCCCTCTCGCATGCCTCATTATACTTAAGTCACATTTCCTCTCTTTGGTTTCTCTACCACTAGGTTTGCCATCTTAAACAAAACCTTTTCCTACCTTCATGCATGGTGAAATTTAGTTAGCCATTGGTTTACTCTTCTAGGTTCAAAGTTACCATTAATATCTTGATCACCAATGGAATAGCGATGCAAATATGTTCCTCTTGGATACCGTAAAAACTAGAATTCAGTTACCTCTGGGCAAGAGTATGTAGAAACTCTATATTCTAGAATATAAATGTTTAGAACACCACAAAACCACGTATCCACCACACGAGTCTAGATTAGATTAGTATTATAAAGGGCCTGAAATTATTCTTGTGTCCAGACAAGTGCATGATACCTCCAATTCTGATTGAGATGCATAAGCAATAAGTCACTCGTATAGTTCTACTGGGAAGATAGTGAAAAATCTCTCATATAAGTTATCATACAGGTTTTGTTCTAGCCTAAGTGCGTGCGTTAAACTCTAGATCCACTGTTGAACTCGTTGTGCATATTCTTCTCTCTAGATTATGTATCCATTCCTCAATACTTGCTAGAGTTAACCGAGTATGTCTTCATCGTGAACCATTTTGAAAACAACCGAAAAATAGGTCCTCAGCAATGGAACCAATGATGCAACCTAGAATTTGTACCAGATAACACCCTAGTCATGCTGGCACATCACTCAGCCTATATTGAGCACTCACTTGAAAGCATGCAAAGGTACCAAGTCCCTCCTTAGGGTTGTTGTAACAAGATGTTAACATGATGAAGGGAGAAACATAAAGATTCATAACTAATCCATTATTCTATAATGTATACTACCCTAAGATCTATGAAAGAGCAAGATTTAAACAGTAATCGTCATTGAGTTAATAACATGCACTACCCAATTACATATAATAACAATTAAATTCAACCAATATCTTCCATCTATTAATAATTATAGATGTTCCTTACAGTATTGTCAATTTATACCAGTGCGCGTATGGAATTGATACAGTAATTTATTCATATGCGTATTTTCTTCATTACACATACATACATACAGCTCTCTATCATTCAACCACCCTATACTATGCACCTAACATCATATATATATATATAGGGTGGGGACTTTACCTTCACCACTTATCTATTCCATAATTAGGTCGCATGCTATTGATAGCCACATGTTGTTTACAATCATAGCCACACATACAAGTGCGCTATCTATAGTTCTCTTGTAGTTAACTAAAGTGTCGGTTCTATTCTTAGCTTGTCTCTAATGCATATATACGCTTTAAACTGCTTCTCCAAATATATTTAATGCATGGTGCAGCACATCTTTGCATCCTTGATGTGTTTCGCATGCCATCTTGTAAAAATAGGTCTTCTATGCTCAAAATCGACGAAGTCCTGAAATTTGAACTTGCCTTCCACCTACGGGTCCTTCATGTCCTTTTGCGCCTTTGATCTTGGCTTTCTATCCTGCGCGGACTCCTTGTGTGATCCTTGACAAGTATTCTTTGATCAAATGTGTGTGTGTGTAGATATATTATATATATAATATATCTACATATATACATATATATTATATGTATATATATGGAAAAATGAAATAAATATATGATGAATCAATAATCAAAAACCATGCTCCTTGAAAGCTCCTCAATCTTGTAGCAAAACAAACCAGAGAGAAATGAGAGGAAGATAGAAGAACAAAAAAACAATAAAGAATTTAAGATGAGAATTAGGGTTACACAACTTTACCCAAGATAAAACGTGGAATAATTTAATCATAGGGCCCTTAATCCACCTAGGATTCTCCACTTGCTCATTTGGGTGACTTTAAATAGTCACGTGCCTTCAATTTAACTTTTGTATGAATAATTTTGTTACTTTGCTTGATTTGTAGTGCAAATGGGCATGGGTCCATTTGGTTGGAACCCATGCACAATTTTAAAAACATAATATTTAGTTAAATAAAACTTCTTAAATTATTAAAACTATTCTTTTGGTGAGGAAGACATAAGAAGGTTCATTAACTGTAAATTGAAGCTAATAAAACTTAGGTTACATTTTTCATCTTGATTAATTTTAATGTATAAGGTTGATAACAAGATCACAAATATGTGATGGAGGTCCAATATATTAACCTCATTTGATGCATATAAATTATGGATTATTTCAATTATTTTGTGATTAAGTTGTACTTGAAGGGATAATAACAGTAAAACGTGTTATTAAACCTAATAAGGCATTTGGCACAATATGATGATGGCAATATGAATAACAAGTTAACTTAGTGCGAATAATATCGGGTTAGAAATTTGTTAACATGATTGTAACCCTTATTCCATTGACTAAGTTTATGACTTGGGATTTATAACCTAACTTTATCATGATTTGGAACCATGGAATATCGATCCTACAACACCTATATAAATTTGGCAACCCTCGTGGCACAAATATAACAAGGGTGTAATGTCCCCAAATGGACACTTTTCAACCCCAAATAGATTTTAGGCAAAAAAAACCCAATCCAAAGAACAAGTTCTATATAATTTATAAAATATTTCAATTTAGATTTGAATTTTATATGAAAATGACGACTTGCTTTAAAAAAAAATATCACTCAAAACTAATGCAAAACCACTGAATATTTAATGGAAACAAATCAACAATATTTACAAAGATGGAATCATGAAGAAAATACTAGATTTGAGCTTCAAACAAGTTGAATTTATTTTATTAAAATCTGCATATGGTTGCCCTCAGACACAACTGAAAATACTATTTCTTCCACTCCAAAAATTATGTAAAATAGCTGATATGATCTCTAAAAATCAGATATACGAACAACAATCAAAATATGATCATAAACAGTTCCAGAAACACGCAAACTAGCTCCTTAGATAGGTCACTCCATATAGAAATGGTCGGAAATGAAGGGAAGGCTCAACAAAAAATCTTATTCTTCAAAACCCTTGTATAGATATGCAATTTAAGCCCTCAATATAATTGGAAAACCATTGGAAAATCAACTAACTCCTTGATATGCAATGGAAACCCCTGTGTGGAGAATCCTCTCAACTAGGAGAAGGGTTTTCGTCCTTCTACTAGATCTCTTAGAGGGTTTTCGTCCTCAAGAGATTATTTTTAAAGGTTTTCGTTTTTAGAAATATTTTGTAAAAGCTCTAGGCTCCGATGAAAAATTAGATTTATGTATAAAATAGAAAAACATGTCATTCTACAAGCAAGTAGACTTACTTTTATAGATGAACTTGGCCAAATAGCCACCTTCATCTTCCAATCAGATTGCACCTCTCCACATTTAATGTTTTTTCCACCCTATTTCTTCCTCCAAAGGGGTCACGTTTTCTCCTAGGGGAAAATAATAAATATAAAGTGATATTTATTTTCTCCTTATTTTACTTTATCACTTTATATTTGTCTTTTCTATTTTTAAATTGACTTTATCATTAATAAGTTAATATAATTTGATTATAATGTTATTCTATCTTTGCACTTTTATAATTAATTTATTATGATAAGCTCCCCTTTCTAACACCCTTTAGCCGTCGGGAAACAAAAATTGGGCTAACGGTGTTCAACCGAGAAGTGGTATATTACAGGAACTGCCTAGTCAACATCAATTCCATTGCTCTCAAGAAATTCCAAACTCGCTTAGGTGGCAACCGCCTCTTTAGACATCAAGATCATTCAATATGACCAACTGGTTAGTCTTTGCATTTAGAATCTAATTGGTAGCTAACTAGTACCTTGTTCCATTTAGATCCTCCACTTTGCGGGGATTGTGACCTACTCTGAAGTTCGCCTGAGACTCCAAAGAATTGCATCTAAGATGTCAGTTGAGTGTTGTATTATAAGAACTCCACTTCCGTTCATAAGACATCAGTTTGATCAAGAGTAATCTACACACATGAATTTGCAACAATAAATAGGACTTGATAACTACCAATTATATTGTTGCCTTTCAATGACATCAAGATCATGTTTCCCTTTTAACTCATTGCATGATAATTCACAATAATAAGTTCTCTTGAAAGAAGAACATGGACTTTCGCCTAATATAGTGAAGGCATTGTCATCATAGAATAAAGAGGGATCTCGTTTTGCTTAGAAATAAGAAGTTGTATTGGAACCCCAATCAATTGATAAATAAAGGGCATGATTGACTGGAATCAACTGTGTTTTTTGTGAATAAGATGTAATGTAACTGGATCAAAGGGAAGGAGCAAGGCCACTCCTTACGCAATGTGATTAGGGACTAGTGCTTGTTTATTTCTGAAAATTACCATCTATTTCATTCTTGTTTATTTTCATGTATTACATGATGTTTAAATCAATTTGAAATTGTTGATTTTACTATCTGCATGTTTTAATTCACTTCAACAAGTTCAAAATCCTTTCAATCAATGTGTGTAATCAAGTTAGTGATCAGATTTCCCTCAGTGAAAGTTGTACCTCCTTTATGGAGCAACCATTATGTAAGTCTGCATGCTCAAGTACATTTCCAACATATTACTTTGTTGCAAATTCATGCCTTGAGACACCCAAAATCATCCATACAGTTGGCATCTCATGACTCAAAATATTGAAAGATTAGCAAGATGCGAGGTTAGGCAACGATGCTCGTCAACAACTATAATTTTTAATTATTAAGCCCAATTTGACTGGGTTTCGTGCTGCAATATCTCATCCACAGTCTAGTGATCACACTGATTTTAATGGTTCAAATTAGCATGAAATGTATTTTCAAAATACTCTTTATTCTAGGGTTGAATGATGCCAGAAGCGTGTAACTCCGATGACTTCTGAAATATCCTTGTGACTGTATACAACTTGTCATACAAGTGTCTAAAGATTTCCGCTCTTGCACCTCCTAATGGATCTCTTCCTCTGAACCATATCCTCAATATTTCCCTTGTAAATGTGGTTTCAAAACCCAACTCTGAATTCTGTCAAAATGCAACGAATTCATATGGATTGATTCAAAAGAACTTACAAGAGTGGCTTCAACAGTCAGAGAACTCTATCTATGTACCATGTCATTCCAAATCTGACAAGTTTTGTTTGCTCCAATCTAAATTTGCAGCTTGGGATGTAGATGTTTTATGCAAACAAACCATCTCCATTAATTTTATGTCCCTTCCCAAAATGATTGATAATCTGGCATGACATTACCATCAATGATTGTCATGACCTTAAGGCAGTCTATATGAGTGTTAATTACTTCCTCGATGGTTGGACATATGTGGGCGTCAGCAGTCTATAACATTTGGTTTGTGTGCGTTAGAGTGCTGGCATTAGCTTTGGGAGCATTTATAGCCTGTGGTGGCTATTTTGTGGGTGTTGACTGGTCAGCATTGACTTCTAGGGTGATTGGACCTTAGGGGTGCATCCATGGCCACAGCTGAAGGTATCTGCTTTTGGGGGACAGGGCAGTCTGTCAAATGGTAGTTGCCATGAGGGTGTGGGAAGATTTACAACACCTGTGAAATATTTCTAAAATCTTACCCCAAACGTTTTTCCACCATTTTGGACATTACATCTGGCACTGAAATAAATCATGCAAAATCTCCCTGGGAGGCACATACTCATGTGCAAGTTGCACACATGGAGTCACACGTTGCACATGTCTTCACTGTAGGTGTAGATCTGATTTGCCATATCATGATCCCTTGGAATTGTCTTTCTGAAAGGGATAACAAGCTGAATATCAACTCTCACATTCGGTTATATTGGGTTTCATCCACAAAATCTGATTCTTCCTCCATCATGTAGATCTAACTTAGTCATCCTATCATGGGGGTAGACTCCATCGTTTCATTTCCTTGCTCTAATTTACAATCTTTCACATGAAATGCCATTTGTTTTATGTTTTTGTATGAAATGCCCCTTGCGAGGTCCCCTGGAATGGTTGTAAAGAAGTCTCCTTGCCGTCCGCAACAGATTTGTCACTACCATTTCTGTCCTTCCCTTTCATCCTTAGCCTGTCGAGAAACCTGAGCTATATGTAGTTATCATCCCTATCACCTTATGTAATGTCTTTTTTGGGGGACTGTCTCGGAAATTCGATCCACCAAGATCTGGCATATGAAGGACTCGAAACTAACAGAGCTAGGAACTTGAGTCCACTGTAGATGACTGAAATATTTCTCACCTTCGAAATCCATGCAATATGCTGCTAGCCACTTTGCATACGCTAGGGTGAATCGACTACTCTGATAGGACAGTAATGTCCCCAAATGGACACTTTTCTAGGCCACAATGGATCTCACTCAAAACCCCAATCTAAAGAACATAGTGCTCATATAATTTATGAGAAATATTTCAATGCATGTCTGAATTAGATGCATAGAAAACTGATTTTAGTTCCTTAAGAGAATGAAGATCACTGAATTTTCTAATGCAAATCCTCTGAATCTTTAATGCAAACAAATCAACAATATTTGCAAAGATGGATTCATGAACTAAAATACCATATTTGAAGCTCCAAAATTCACGATGAACTTCGGATCTTGGGGTATTAAAAATATGAAGAATGGTTTCCCTCAAATACAACTGAAATACAACTTGTCTTCCACATCCACCCAAACATGCCAAATCCGACCTGACAAGCAATTCACCCCTCTTGGAAATAATGATATATAGTGGCTCAAACAATGCAAGGAAATGTTTTCTTTCACAATTCTATAAGGCTACTAATAATCGCCTTAGTATAAGTCCACTCCATGCATAGAAATGGCATACCATACATCCATCAAAGGCATATCCAACATGCTTCATGATACAAGTCACCTAGGGCTAGATATGAAAGATATCAGGCCTCCAAATTCCTTGGAGAACCATTGGAATAGTTAGCAAATATCCTTGCTATGCAATGGTTTTTGTCCCCTGTGTGGAGAATCCTCTCAACTAGGATAAGGGTTTTCATCCTTCTACTAGATCTCTTAGAGGGGTTTCGTTCTCAAGAGATTATTTCTAAAGGTTTTCATCCTTATAAATATTTTGTAAATCTCTAGGCTTGGACAAAAATCAAATTTGTATAAAATAGAAGGGCGTGTCTTCTACAAGCAAGCAAACTTGATTTTATAGATGATCTTGGCCAAATAGCCACCCTCATCTTCCAATCAGATTGCACCTCCCGCATTTAATAGTTTTCCACTCTTTTTCTTCCTCCAAAGGGGTCGCATTTTCTCCTAGGGGAGAATAATAAATATAAAGTGATATTTCTTTTTTCTTATTTTACTTTATCACTTTATATTTGTATTTCCCATTTTTAAATTGACTTTATTCTTAATAAATTAATATAAAGTGTTTATAATATTATTTTATTTTGAACTTTTATAATTAGTTTATTATGATAAGGTTCTCTTTCTAACACCCTTTAGCTTTCAGAAAACAGAATTGGGCTAAAGGTCTTTGATTGATTAATTCTAGGAAATGAGATATTTCAAAGGGTATTTTCCCTATTGACAGTAACTTACGTGGAAAGGACTGTGGTGTTTGTGACCACACTTATTACTCCCAAATGAAGTATATGGAGGTGGAGCTATGAGGATTAATGAGATGTGATATCTATTGATTGCACCTTATAACTCAACAATAACTGGTTTAACCTCATAGTGGCAGAGATTGTAGTAAGCCTAATTAATTGTATTCACACAAACAATGGAAATAGGATGGAAGTCGTACTTTAGTTAGCTTTGTAGATTTGTAATAAAGATAATTGATTTGGAATTATATTGGTTTAATCTTCCTTAATACATGAGTAACGTTTAAAAAAAATTGTCCCAATTTTTATTGATTATTTGTGTGGTTATTTTTTTAGGTCGTGAAATTAATGGGCACGACACTTGGTTTCGTAGTGAAGGTTCAAACACTTGAACCTCAGGGATAACTTGTTATGAGTCTAGTGTTCTTGTCTGGCATGTGCATAACATGAGTGACATGTTGAGTCCATTTGGTACGTGCTATGGAGTTATTGTGGTGTTCTTATGGTCTTCTTATTGCACTAGGTATGTGGATATTTGCAAGCATGTTGTATAGTGGGTCCCCAATTCTATGATATGGTCTTATAATGTGTCAGACCCCAGAGAGACCATCATATTATGGTTCATTGTTTTGCTTGGAGCAACTTATGAATAGTAGCGCTATAGGTGACACCTAGATACTTATGGAAAAAATTCAGAGAATTGGGTAGTCGTTTTTGAGCCTACTCCTCAATGGTTATAAAAATTGATTATTGTATTTGACAGTGGCATTAGACATCTGGTAATATTTTGTACTTGGAAAACTTAATTTTCCTCCTTGGAAACACTTAACATGGCTTTGGACACTTCTTCACAGTTCTTCTTACTAAATAATGGATACATTATTGACTTATCATAGTGTGATTAATGTTGCAATCCTAAGGGATTGTAGACTTATTATTATGCTTATGCTAGTGGATGTTACCTATCAAAAGTCCTTGGATGACCCTTTATATTTTCTAGTGACACTCAATAGTCAAATAACTACAATAACATGGTCCCCTCCTAGATTGTATAATTTTCTTCATTATCCAATCCTACATCGATGAATTGAACAATTCTGGTTGTCCTTTAGAACTTCTAACTATAATTATTTGGCAACCAAAACGAACACTTTTGGATTATCCGAATTACTAAACATGTGACTTGCTAAGTGGTAGCCTTATTGGAAAAATATTCTATTTTAGTCAAGGTGACGTTCTTTGGAAATGTTGTTGCTGGTGGAGATAAATGCACTTATTTGAGTTACGTAGATGTGTTGTGGGAGATATGATTTAGTCAGAGATCATGATATATGTCTCATTGGATCTATTATTGTTTTTATATG